>CANYBF010003681.1:0-16817 GCA_948192965.1 Dalechampia spathulata | reverse complement strand
GTTGGATTTCCTCAGGAAATCACAAAGTTGGATTCTTTTATGGAATTATAAAGTTAGAGTCCTATATGGAATCACAGAGTTGTATATATATATATATATATATATATATATATATATATATATATATATATATATATATATATAGGGAACCAGAGGTACCAATACATTGGACCCAATACGAGATTATGCATAATCATAGAGGCAAAAGAATTGATACATGAAAAATAGAGGGAGAGTACAATTCATCATTGCATTTGTAATAGCATATTCCATCACATATTACATATTTTATAGATGGAATTAAAGTGCAGAATGTTACAATTGGATGTTTTAAAGTCATATTATACTTAATTGTTAATGTACGATGTTTATATAATAAAGTTCACAAGTAAAGAGTGATATTGGAAATAGGTGACAATGTTTACTTAGTTTTCTGGTTATGTTTATACAGTTATTTGAGCTTATGCTCACAGGTAGAAATGTTATGCTGCGAGTATGATGTTATTCATTGATAGCATTTATATGTTGATCGTTACACAGATAATGATTTATATTCCTTATTATATTATGATTTACTAACAACAGGAATACATGATAGAGCTAAAGTATGACACTTTATAGTACTTACAAGATTTAATTATATCATGGAAATGTTTATAGCAATGATGATGATAGATATTGGCATATGTTAAAACAATATAGTATACATATTATGAAACTCGTATTTCTCACGGGTACATAGGAAAGGTTATAAATTCAATGGATATAGGTGATGTTGTATCATGATAAATAAGTTGTTATAGAATTCCAATGAATGTTATCTAATGATTATGGATCTACTGCATTTATAAATGATAATTATATGCATGAGTTACTTAAGAATACTATTCTTGATTGATTATATGATGATGTAACTATGATTTATGATTTAGATTAACTTATACTGCAATTATTGATGTCATGAAAGCTATTAAGTAAGACATGATTGGTTTATAATTACTATGCTTTATGATTATAGCATAATTGAGTTTTATACTCCATATTCATCATTTGATGGATGCAAGTTAGAAGATCATCATGAAGCACTCGAATCTAGAAACACTAGTTAAATAGGACTCACCATAATAGCAAGGACTTGGATCAGTATAATGTTCTTTTATATAGTTACATTATGCAACTAGAGTAATGTATTAAGGTAGTAAATATGTATATGTGATGCAAGTTATAATATTATTAGATGTTTTCTTCAAACATGATATATAGTATGAATTTTACATATATAAAGTTTATGAGAAATAAATTACATATGCTTCTCAGTTACTTTTATACATTGTTTTACAAAGATACAGTTTTTTAAAAAAAATTACATCCCTTATAGGATAATCAATGTTTTCCATTTATTCAGAGACTATTCATTATTATATAGGAGTATGTTGCACCATGAGGGGTGTGACAGTGTAGGCCAAGGTAAATAGGCAATCCAAGGGGGATCATGCTAAGGTCAATACAATGTAACCTGATAGGGTCCTAATCTAATTGATGCTAAAGTAAATGGTGAAAGCATCAAGGTGTTGCTAGATATAGGTGCCAATCAAAACCTGTTGGCCAATGAAGTGGCTACCAAGCTAAGGTTAATGGTGGCCAAGGAAACTGATTAAATTAAAACCACTGACCAACTAGTAAAGTCCTTAGTAGGCATTATTTGAAAAGTTCTCGTTACACTAGGAATGTGGACAAACATATTGGACTTGAACATTATGCCATTATTTGACTATAAAATGGTGTTGGGTTCTGATTTCATTGAGAGGGTTCTACCTTTCTCATTGATAAATGATGGGTGCTTACAGTTCTAGAATGATAAGAAAGTACATAAGGTGGCTATGGAATGAGTGTTAATTAACGATAGTGTAATCTCTACCATGTGAGTAGCCAAAGGAGTCAAAAGGGGAGAAGACACCTACGTAGTTACTTGTAAAGAAGGAGGTAACCTTCCTAATTCTATTGACATTCCACCATAAATCAATAGTCTATTAGAGGAATTTAAGGATGTTATGCCACTTAAGCTACCAAAGAGACTTCCTCCAGAGGTAGAACTACAAAAACAACTGAAAGAGCTAGTCAATGTTGAATTTATATGACCATTAAAAGCACCTTATAAAGCTCTAATATTGTTTCAAAGAAATCATGATGGAAGCCTTAGGATGTGCATAGATTATCAAGCACTGAACAAGGTGACAATTAAGAACAAGTATCCAATTCCATTAGTGGATGACTTGTTTGATCGATTAGGCAAGGCTCAATTGTTCATCAACTTACACTTAAGATTTGGGTATTAGCAAGTATGCATAGCTGCAAGGGATGAATCTAAGTTAATGTGTGTGACTAACTATGGCAATGCTTTACTAGAGCTCTATCTTTGATATTTTGTAAGTGCTAACCAAAAGGATTAGATTAAGTTATTGGATGTTGCTTAGTTCTCTTATAACTTGGAATGTAGTAAGGCTACATAATAAAGTCCATTGAAGATTATGATAGGGTAATAATTGCTTACCCTACACACTATTGCTATAGGCTATGTGGGAACTAGCCCTTCAACGTATAAGTGGGTGAAAGGATGGCATGAGCAGCTTGATGCTATACAAGTATACTTGGATAAAGCCTCCAAAGGTATGAAGAAGTGGGTGGATAAAAAAGAGAAGGCTACAAGAGTTCCATGTTGATGATTTAGTAATGGTGAAGTTGGCTGCCACTCAGTTCAAGGCCTATCGACAGGTGCATAAGGGTTTGGTTTGAAAGTATGAAGGACTATATCCTATCATCAAGAAAGTGAGGAAGGTGCTATATTGAGTTGAGTTACCATCACAACTGAACATACATCTCATCTTTTATATAAGTTTTCTCAAACCTTATCATGAAGATAAAGATGATCCTAGTCGAGGCCAATCAAAGAGAGCACCATCGGTTATGGTTACCTCTTTTAAGCATGAGATTGAGGAAGTCTTAGTTGATAGACTAGTGTGACAATGAGGAATTCCACCTCATACGGAACTCCTTATTAAGTGGAAGAGACTACTTGAGAATGAAACTTCATGGGAGAAGAAAGCTAACTTATGCTAATTCAAAAAGGAGATCAAGGCATACAAAGCCAAAAGACTTAACAAAGGTATCAAGGAGTTCAATGGGGGAGAATGTCAACTTCTAAGAAAAAGAAAATAAAAACTTTTGGTGTTGAACCCCATTGGGCAGCATGCTAGAAAAATTGGCAATTCAAATTGACAAGCATGCTAGAAAATTTGGTAGTGCAAACTAGCTTAGTCTGTGGCTAGCATGTCAGAATTGATAATAATAGTATAGAAATCTTACAGCTTTGGCCCAGTCTCTGCAAAATCCTTATAGTCCAGTATGTGAGGCAGCCCAGCCTCATGCAAGAAATCTTACAACCTAACCTATCACTAATGTAAATTATGGCCCAGACTGTGTGCTAACTATGCCAGCCTAGCCCAACTATCATGGGTCGACATGGTAGCTCAAAAAAGGAAATTTTTAGCAAACACCTACAAGCTTATAGAGTCAAGTTAACTTTTCAAGGAAATCTTCACCATACATTAAGGAGGTGGATGAGGCTAAATCTCCACCACATGTTAAGGAGGTGGAGAGCCTATAAATACCCATGCACCCTCATTTCACATGTACATTAAAAACACACTACCTACTAGTTGAGAGCACCTTAAGAGCCTTAAGCTTTTAGCCCTTGCATCCTATCATTGTGTAACTATTTTTGTATGAATAATACATACCTCTTTGGCTTTATACCTTACTCTTTTGCTACTTACTTACTTACTTAGTTGCTTAGGTATTTAGGGTTGGCTTACTTAGTTTATTATAAAGAGGCAACATAAGCTAAGGCCGTACGCAAGTTGGGTGAAACCTATAACTATGTGACAAGCCTTTGCCTTAGCCATCAAATTATGAATCATATGCCTCAACCCATTATTTATTCTCTTCCCCTTTCATCTACATGATTGCAATTTTGAAGATTTGATGCAATTGTAATTCACTATTAATAAAATAATTTCACCTTTCTTTATGTTTTTATATTATACATTAATTTTATTTATGATTTTTCAATAGTAATTCTAATATGTATTTTGTTTCATCATTATTTAATAATTTCAAATTTATTTATTTACATGAGAAAAATAATATAACCATAGTTTTTAATGAAAATAATAAAAAATATTGAATATGAAAATAATAATTATTAAATTCTTATGATATCATCTAATTTTACTATCTTAATAAAAATTTAACAGAAACAAATTTGAAAGGTACTCTAAGAGTATGATGATAATCATATCAAAATGTTAGCTAGATATAATGATTTATCCTTATTTTAAATAACTTGAGTTTGATAGTATAATTTTTATCAATGTAATTTAATTTAATTAAGATAAAATAACACTCATATAAGTTAAAACTTCATCTATTTTTTACTTAACATACTCAATTGTTTATGTTTCATAATTTTCTACAAAAAAAATTTAATCTATTTTATTAAGAAATTATAATAACTAAAAATTTAAAATTACATTGAAGATTAAATATATCAAATTAATACATTTCATAAATTTTTAATAATTTAATTTATCAAACAATTAATATTTTTAGTATATAAAAATTTTAGTACTTATATTATTTAACACTTACTTTTCAATTTTATCAAATAGTTGAAATGCTCTCTTTGGTGATGATTATGGTTAATTTAGTTATTTTATTATTTCATACATTTCCATGAAAAAGAGTTTCCAAATATTATCCTTAAAATTTAGCATAATATATTTTTTTATTTATATTTTTAAAAATATTTTATAATTCTTAAATATTCATTTTGTTAAGTAAGATTATTTTTAAATGAATGTTTATGAAAAAACTACTTGAAAGTATTCTTTTCTTGATGCAAAAATATAAGATATTTAGTATAAATTAAAAATCTTGTATCAAGTTGTACATTATCTTTATAAAAATTGAAGTAGTTCAAAGGATTTTGTTACATTACCTTCTCATGATATTAATATATGAAATAAGAACTAAATACTTTACTTTTAATATACAAGCACTCAATAACAATATAGCTAAACTTAAGATTAATAATTACAAAAATTAATCAATGCAAACAATCAAACAATTTGATATCAAATTTTAAAAAATATTACCTCACTTAATTTAAAACTTCAATAAAGATATTTTTTAAGAATTAAGTAAGGTTTTGCATCCTTACAATACAATATTTAATTTTTTTTACACTAAATGAAGATACTATTATAAATAAGAAATAAGTATATTAAATAAAAATGTAGGAACAAGAGCCTCCCATGTTATAGGTTCAAATAAAGAACTAGCTACCCAAATAACAATGAATAACTTAATTTGTTGAAAGTCGAATAAAGTAAACCTTACTTCCTAACTCTTTTAAAAGAGCTTTGCAATCACCAATGGTAGTTTGAAAGTTAGAAACATAAATAGAAGAACTATAAAACAACATTGACTTGAGAATCTAATTCAAACAATATAGGTAGTAGAGCCTAACACATATCCTCTTAAAAATTATTGGCTTTAACCAATAACGGATGATATAATCATGAAAAGTAAGATTAATTATTGAAGTCTCATGACAACCTAACCTACTCCATATTTATAATTTTGTTTGGGAGGTAGGTGACTCCATTAAGTTAGGAAACAAGAGAATAATTGAGTGGTATGAAATTAATTTCTTAATTGAGTTAGTAATTACTGTTATAGAAAAGAATCACATGATTTAAAATAATAGTAGAACTTACTTTATTCCATAAGATTAAGTTATTAAACACCATATACTCTATAACAACATAACAAAGTTAGAACTATTTACACAATTGGATGTTGTTACTAGATTTTGCATCCCATCTATAAAAGCCATAGATAGGTTAACAAAGTTACATGTTACCAACTGACTCCAATACAAATTAGCTATATGACATTAAACTAGTACATGAAAGATAGTTTTAGTATCACCTTTATAAACTAAGAAAATGAGATCAACATCAACCTCTCATCAACTAAGAGACTATTATATCAAGCTTACCAAACTAAGACTAAGCTTTAGAAAAAACTTGACCTTTCATAGCTATTTCCATATTATAGAGTTAAGAGCATTGTTAGTGGTTTCATATTCAACTTCAATTTGATGGTAATAACTAGTTGTAGTATAAACTCCTTATCTGTCTTAACTGCACATCCATGTATCAACGTCTTAGCTAATATTCAATGGAATACTTAAACTCTTAGTAGCATCCCTATCATTGAATAAGTGTGTTGGGACATATTTTATGGTGATAATTGGTTTATTTTATAGATAAAATCCCTTGAAACAATTGATTTTTGTATATTTTTGAATTTTATAGGATTTTTAGGTTGAAGATAGAAAATAAAGATAAAAGTCACATTTTAACATATTTTCTAAAATAGTAGGTGCTTATAACCTTTGATTATGGGCATAAGAAGAATAAATTTTATAGAATCAAGACTTATGAGATTTTTGAAGTTTAAAATTCATATTTTGATTTTAAAATTAGATTGAAAATTATTTAGAAGATAAAAATATTATCTTATGGATTATTTATTTTTCTATTTATTTATTTTCCATTTTTATCTCTATAAATGGGAGGATTGTTCCTATTAAGAGACTAGTTATGAATTGTTAGTTTTTAAAAATTTTCATTAAGAGAACAAGTTATTTTTATTCATTTCTGTGTTCAAGCCAATGATACAAGCTAGACTTTTATTATTCTCAGTTCAAAGCAATACAAAAGTATCTTATTTATGACATGTGAAATCTAAGTATTTTTAATTTCTTAGACATCTTGCTATTTACTTTAATCTTATAATACAAAAAACCATTACTATTCTTAGGGGTGTGTAATAAAGGCTTGTTACATATGTTCATGAACTATAAAATATCGTATAAGTTGTGAAATCTAGAATTATCTTTTTAACTTATAATTGGTGGTAACTTAAGGAATTATTATTTCTAAATAAGAGTTTTAATTTTCTTATAAATTATTATAATTTAGCTTGAACAATACAAGAATTTTGGTTGTTAGTTAGAATCGAGTTCCTATAGTTCCTTACATGGTTATTAGATTTACTTATAAGAGGCATTCTCCACGTGTCTTTTTGATAACTAAAAGTGGTCATAGAGCTTCCTCTCGGCTACTTTAATATTAAGGAGGGATAAGTTAGTGAGAAACTTCTTCTACAACTAGAATTGATTTAGTAAGTAATCTCAGGACTATCATTGAATCAATGACCATATGATAAACAAGAATTGATGCTTGCTTTTGACTAAGAGACTTAAATCATCTAAATATTTTCTAAAATAATTTTTTATTTCTTTTACTTTTAAATTTCACTCTTTTAAAAAATCTCTTGCAAAGGATCAAAGGATTATTCATTCTCCATAAGATCAATTCTTCTTGCACTTGCTACAAAATTATTTCTATTAAGAAGTAGGATATTAATTTATTATATTTGACACCCATCAAATTTTGGCATTATTATTATGGAATGATTTTTATTTAATTTCTTGATTCTTTTTTTTTTTATGATAACCCTCTACAGGAAATTTAAGCTTTGATACAAAAATTAAAAAAAGTAAAGAGATTGAGAAAAGAGGTAAAAATTCAAAAATTAACCTCTATCTTAAAAAACTTGAATGACCAAGGAGAAACAATAAATGAAAGTTCAAACTTAGAAAGTATTGAAGAAGAACCATGGTTGTAAATGAGCAGACCTTACAAGAATAACTATCACACATGATGATCAAACTCCTTTATCCATAACTTATGAAGATCTAATAACTCCCTTGGAGTTAAAATTTGGATTGATTCAGATTCTACTTACATCATGTGGATTAGAAAATAAGGACCCTTATAAGCATTTAAAAGAATTTTATGTTATTTGTAATGGAATGAAACCACAAGGTGTTCACCTTGAATAAATTAAGCTAAGGAAATTTTCATTTTCTCTTATAGATGCAACAAAAGGTTAGATCTACTATTTACTATATGAAATAATCACCATATAGAATGACATGGTAAGATAATTTGTGGACAAGTTCTTTTTAGTAAAACATGCTGCTTGAATCTAAAGAGATGTATATGCTATTAAATAAAAGGATATGGAGACTTTACATGAATATTGGGAGAGATTCAAAAGCCTATGTGCATCATGCCCATAACATGGAATTACTAAATAAAATTTGATTTAGTATTTCTATAAAGGATTATTGTTGATTAAAAGGAAGATGGATACTATAAGCAGAGGAGAAATCATTAATAAAATACCATAAGCTACATGTGATTTAATCACCATTATAGTAGCAAATGTATAATCATTTAGATTATCGCAAGAACCTCTAAAGAAAGTTCAAGAGGTAAGCACATCTAATCTTGAATCTTAGATTTCTCCTTATTTTAAAAAAGTACAAGGAGATAATAGGATGGAAAATTGCCAATATTAAGGGTATTAACCCCTCAACCTACATGTATTGTATACTCCTTAAGCTAAATTGAAAATCGATGAGAGAAGCCCAATGGAGATTAAAGCCCATAATAATGAAGGTTGTGAAGAAGGAATTTTATGATTACAAGATGTATGTATGATATACTTGCTATCTAATAGTAAATGGATAAGTCTAGTACATGTAGTATCAAAGAACATAGGTATAACTGTTGTCAGGAATAATTATGGTGAGTTGGTACCCACCCAAATTCAAAATGGGTTGAGAGTATGTATTGATTATTAGAAATTAAATTCTGTAACTAGAAAAGATCATTTTCACTCTCATTTACTGACCAGATGCTTGAATGATTGGTAGATCATACGCATTACTATTGCTTGGATGGATACATTGGATTTTTTCAAATTCCAATAACATTCGAAGACCAAGAGAAAATAAGATTCACTTGATCACTTGGTATATTTACTTTTAATAAAATTTCATTTGAGCTGTGCAACATATCAACCACCTTTCATGTGACACCCGGGGCTGACGAGGGCGGGGAGTGATCGCCGGTGCCAGAAAGAGCACGGACAAGAAACGACTCCTAGCAGGCTTCTAGGTGGAGGGGCACGTGAATGAAGTGATCCCACACCTGAAAAAGAGGGATCCCGAGACTGTGTAAGGATGGGGTTGAATAGTTGAGTGATTTCGAGATTGTGCAGGTATGGGACTGTGTAATCGAGAATAGCTTAAGTGATTAGATAGGTACTATCCTTACCAACAAGATGCACCTACCTTTTCGGTGCTCATTTCGTAAGAACTCCACAGTTAAATGTGCTTGACATGGAGCAATTATAGGATTGGTGACCTCCTGGAAAGTTTTCTCGGGAAGCATGTGAGAGAGGACAAAGCATGCTGGAAAGGTTTCGTGTTGGGTTGTGGAGGCAGTTGTCTAATCAGGCTGTTACAGTTTGGTATCAGAGCTGACACCTCTGCTAGTACGATGTGGTTTGGGGATGAACCAAGCGGAAGCTGGTGGGCATGTGATACCCGGGGCTGACGAGGGTGGGGAGTGATCGCCGGTGCCAGAAAGAGCACGGACAAGGAGCGGCTCCTGGCAGGCTTCTAGGTGGAGGGGCACATGAATGAACTGATCCACACCTGAAAAAGAGGGATCTCGAGACTGTGTAAGGATGGGGTTGCATGGTTGAGTGATTTCGAGATTGTGCAGGTATGGGACTGTGCAATCGAGAATAGCTTAAGTGATTAGATAGGTACTATCCATACTAACAAGGTGCACCTACCTTTTTGATGCTCATTCCGTAAGAACTCCATAGTTAAATGTGCTTGACATGGAGCAATTATAGGATGGGTGACCCCCTGGGAAGTTTTCTCGGGAAGCATGTGAGTGAGGACAAAGCATGCCGGAAAGGTCTCGTGTTGGGTTGTGGAGGCAGTCGTCTAATCAGGCTGTTACATATAAACATGTAATATACCCTTCCCATAGGCCTTAATAAATTGACACCTCACTCTCCCATAATTACAACTCATTCACTCTCCCATAATTACAACTCATTTTTAGTAATCATTGCATTAATCATGAGGATGATTAAGCATCCTTACCATGCACACACCTACACTAAATCATGCCTCTCTTGCTTTATACGCAAGGAACAAATGTAGAACCATATATTTGTATGTATATGCCATGTATTAATTAACATTATTTAATTTATTTATATTTTAAGCATATAAATTATTTAATAAAAATTCATAATTGCATAATTAACAAATATATACACGTATACACATCTAATTAAATTATATCTTCTATATGTATGATTTAATTAAATTAATACTCATATAAATAGTTCTATATCATGTAATTAATTTAGCTTATAATTCATGCATAAATTCCTATTTAGTTCTTTAGCACATTCAATAAATAATTTACTAATATAGATAAGTAAGAACACATCATGCATTCAAATAATCATGCAAAATAATCAACATAAAATTCTAAGTGTGTGTCATGAGGATGTAATAATAAGAATACTAATTCTTAATCACTATAGTTAAAGTTTCAATTCATATGTCAAAAAGAAAATAGAGAATTAGTTATGCTTAAAAATAATAAATTATTCATAATAATACATTCCTCCCCCCAACACTTAAACATCACAGTCTCTAATATGATTCATCATCAGTAAAAATAGAAAAACTTAAAAAGAAAAAAAGAAAAAACATTACCTATTTTGGAGCTACTAAAGGAAGTCTATTACTAGATAAGCTTGACACGGATGCTTAAAAGCTTCATCATTCACTACATCTTGTAAGTATAAGTGCCTGCTTTAATGTCCCAGCATAGGCCTTTTCTAACTACAATGGATTCCTTTTTCCAACGGTAGCTTGTTGCTATTAATTTGAAGCTTGATAAGCTTATTGTAAATTTAGATGAAGCAGTTGATAAACCCTATCTTTGCTTAGCATAATTGGACTTGGAGGATAAAAAAACATAACCTAGTACTTCTTAATTCCTATAAAGTAATCCCATCTTAACCAAACTAACTAAATATAAATGCAATAAGTCAAATGTTTTATGCAAATTATGAGAAGGAATATCAAACAACTATAATCTAATTGCTAAATGGGTAATAATATGTCCTAAGATTAACCTTTTAGAAGCTGCTACAACTTATTTATATTGAAAAGCAACAAACAGCCCAAGTTAACCTCTTTCTTCTCAATAATGCACCACAAAAAGAAAAGCTCTACCTTAGTCATTACGCTAAATGAATCATTCCTATAAGAAAAAGAATATGCTAATAATTTATGCAAATAAGTTAGAGAATTATTTATAAAGTATGAATTGCGAGCCGAGCTAAGGTCATATTTCTTAAGCATAAGCAATGTATAATTATCCCATATAAATCCAACATCAAAAGTCTCATGTATATCACAATATGCACTAAAAAAGTCATCAAAAATTTTATCAACTAAACCCAAAGTTAAATTAAAATAGTTCACAAAAAAAAAGAGAACTATTTACCTAATAACCTAAATTGAATCACATCCTCATTATCAACAGTAATTGACCTCTATTTATCTATGATAAATGTAGTGTAGAACTCATAGACTAGCTTTTAGAAAACAAGGCATTAAATCTCAAAGAATTTTTCCCAAATAGTATTTTTAATCAACTTAACACATATCAAACTCAACTTTTCAACAATAGGATAATGAATCATCTTACTTTATACAACTCTCAGGTTCAAAATTTTATCAAATTTCTTGTTTTCTTTCTTAGAGAATTATAAGTTAGCATTCAACTTTGATATTGGTGGTAGCAACACATTCTTTCCTCTTCCAATCCTTGATTAAGGCTTCATAATATTGGTTGGCTCTTCCATTACTTCTCTAATAGCTTATTCAACTTACTTCGGTAATGGGTCTCTTTGACCAGATTCTTCCTTGTGTTCTTCTTCTTTTGGTTCTGTAGTTATTCTCCTAAACAAGTCTTCATACTCTTCATCTGAATCCTTGTTAGTGAGGCATGGAGTGATCTATGCACACTTATATTGATGACTTTTGGGTTGATTTTGACTGGTGAAAGTCTAAATTCTTAATTATGGTTGTTTGGTTGTCAGTTTGATAAGAGAGGAGAGAACATATTTCTTGCTTATGAGGACTACCAATGGGTTATCTTTAACCTTAATCGACTCCTTTCTTACTCATTAATGAGTGCTTGCTAGATCGCTACCTTTAATTGCTTTCCTTATGTACCATGTTCTTGTAATCCTTAATTTTAATTTGACAAAAATGGACTTTTTGGCTTTAAAGAAGAAAAGGAAATGACCTAAAATGGAAAGAGAAAACCCATTTATTAAGACTTGCTTTATTAATAAATAACTCATTTATAGAGGAATGAGAAAATGAGAAAATAAAATAAAATGAAGTCCCCCTTAAGTAAAATGATGCATTTTTTAAAAGGAGTCCCAGTCTCCATTTTTCTCATTTCTCTACAACTACAAGATAAAAAATTAAAATTAAAAAGTTGGAGGTAAAAGAAAGAAGACTCTATTAGAACCAAACTTAACCAACTAGAAAATGAACACATGCTATTAACTAAATTATAGGCATAAAACATGAAATAACATGAATAAAAATAAGAGAAGAATAGAAATTAGTTTTGGTTTTAAGTCTTAACTTGATTCTTCCTTGCTTTAGACCTTTTTAGGCAAACTACCTAATGTGATCTAACATGCTAGTTGGGTTCGAAGTCCTTTATAAAGTGGCTTTAATCTATGACTATTTACTTTAAACATTTTCTTTATATCAATGATATATGTTTTTACTACCTCGTGTGGAAAAATTTTAATCACCACTAATGGCAATATCCATCTTATTCTTAGCTTACTAGGAAATAATTTAAGTCTATAATTGAATAATAAGACCTTATGACTAACTACAAATTCCTTCCTCTTGAGAAATTTATCATGAAGCATATAAGCTTTCTCCTTGTAAATTTTTGAATTTTCGTAAGCATCATTATGAAACTCTTCCAACTCTTGAATTTGTAACTTTCAATGATTTTTTATCTTCTCGAATGATATATTAGACTATTTAATAGCCTAGAATGCTCTATGTTCAACCTTGATAGGTAGGTGACAAGGTCTCCGATACACTAACATATATGGTGACATTTCAAGTATGCAATTATGTATACCCATAAAGCATTATTTACCCTCAAGCTCTAATGCCATCTGGTTGGACTTGTAATTTTCTCTAGAATAAACTTAATTTCTTAGTTTATCACTTCTACTTGCCCATTCCCCTAGGGATGATAGGTTATTATTATATGGTATGAAACTGCATACTCTTTAAAGAGTGTAATTACTTTTCTATTGCATAAATGTGTACCTTTATCGCTAATGATCATTTTTAGAACTCTAAACTTAGTAAACACATTTGACTTAATGAAGCCTATAATCACTATAGCATCATTAATTTTAATGGCTTTTTCCCCCACCTATCTTGACATATAGTCTATAAGAACCAATATATAAATACTACCAAAAGATGGAGAAATGATCCTATAAAGTCCATACCCCATACATTAAAAATTTTACATACTATAATTGGTACCAGGGGCATTTGGTCTCTTTTGTTTATATTCCCTATCTTTTAGCAATTTACACAATGTTTACAGAAGAGATATAAATCTTGGTGGATGGTTGACCAATACAAACCACATTTTAGGATTTTTGCTACTATTCTTCTTAGATCAAATTGTCCATTGTAGGCATACGAGGGATAGAATTGCAAGATTGAATCAACCTCAAATTCTAGCACACAACTTTGGATAACTTGGTCAAAATAATGTTTTTATAAGTATGGCTCATCCCATATGTAATATTTGATAATCATTTGAATTTTTATCTTTCTCCTTTCTAGATATGTACCATGATGATTTTTCAAAAATTAAAAGCACAAAGTCATTCAAAAATTCATCATATAATTTCATTGACTCCAAGTGGGGAATTCTACTCAAGTGACCAACTATCAAATTTTTTTAACCCCTTCTTATCTCTTAATTCCAGGTCCAACTTTTATAGAATTAGTATCCATTGAATTAATCTCAGCCTTTTCTTGAGCAAATACTTGAGTGTAGCATGTTCAAAATAAATGATTACTTTAGCACCTAATAAATAAGAATAAAACTTATCCAAAGAAATAACTATTGCATAAAGCTCTTTTTCAATCATCAAATAGTTGTATTAGACACTATCAAGCATCCTTAATACATATTAAATCACATATGGATCCTTGTTATAACATTGTCTTAAAACTGCTCTTACTACTTGAATATTAGCATTACAAGTTCTTTCAAATAGGAGTTTCTAATTTGGTGGTTTTATTACTGGTGCCGAAATCAACATTTCCTTCAATGTGTTAAATGGTTTCTTATATGGATCATCAAAATTAAATTCAATATCCTTTTGTAAAAGCTTGCAAAGTGGCTAGGAAATCTTTAAGAAATATTTAACAAACCTCCTATAAAAACTAGCATGACCAAGAAAAGAATGAACTTCTTATACATTTGTAAGGTAAGGTAAGGCAATGATTAATCAAGTTTATCTTTGATTTATCAACTTTAGTTCTTTTCTTAGAAATAATGTAACCTAAGATATGGCCTTAGTTTACCATAAAATGATATTTTTCATAATTCAATACCATGTTATTCTCAATACATCATTGTAAAACTCTAGCTAGATTATGAAGAAATTTATAGAAATAATTTCCATAAACTATAAAATAATCCATAAAAACCTCAATTATATTGTTAATGAAGTTTAAGAATATAATAACAATGCAATGTTGAAATGTCACGTCTGCACACACATAGCTTAGTCATATCATGATTGCATTTTTGATTCGTGAGTTATTGATGACTAAGATGGTTATTTTACTATTGCTAAAGGCATGATTAATTAAGTCAATGAATTAATATGCTTGATTATTTTAGCGAATGACTAGATATGTTAAGTGTAGTGGATAGAAAATAGAAGATTTTATTATATTGTGATGAAGTGTTATTAATAATAAGGATCATTAGTACTAGTACGGTATTTTAGTATTGGATGCATTACGTTTAATCCATTATGAGGCGAGATGATTTTTAATTAATAAGATATAATATTATCTTATATGAAGTATTAAGTATTTGAATTATTTTATTTTATTTTATTTATTGGATCTAATTTATTTATTTTTGTTAAGTAAGAATTAGGTAAGTTATTTAATTAATTAGGAGTTATGTTTTTGTTAAAAAGGGGATTTGTTAGATTTTTTTTATTATTTTATTTCATTGTATTATAATATTAATGTTATAGTATTATATTTGGTGAATTTATTATTTAGTAATATATATATATATATATATATTTTATATATGTATGTATATATGTATTTAGTTGGGTGTATCTTTATGGGTATAATAATTAAACATATAGGTGATTATTAATATATTATTTTGTATTGGAAGAATTGTTGTCATGTGATGGCAATTTTGTAATATAGGGTGGTAATTAAGAATGTTGTTGGTTGAGTGTGGGACATTTTTGGAAGATGGGATTGATGTGGGGTAAGTTGGGTTTGGACTTTGATTTTTTGTTTGTTTTTTTGTAGAAAGGGTGAGGGAAACACATGTAGTAGTTGAGGGACCATTTTTCTCTTCTTTAAATTCCAGCCCTTTCTTCAGTCATGCTACCATACCTGTGACCACTTTTCTTCCTCCATTTATGTTGATTGTAGCCTTCTTGTTCTTGTGATAACTCTGTCCATTTGTAGTGTTAGTTTATTCCTTGAAACAATCGAAAGAACTACATTTCGGAAACCTTAGTATCCTGCGAGCTAGAGTCCACCGTCCCTTGTTCTTGATCACTTGAAGCTGCAAGGAATCATGTGCATTTAGGGGTGCTTCGGTCTTAGTTTGGGAGTGGTAATCTTTTGGGTCGTGTGTTGATGATTGCATGGTTGCGTTGGGAAATCAGCTTCTTTATTGCATGTACCTATTTTCTTGGTGATTCTTGTTAGTCTTTGGTTGAGTTGCTGCTTGCGGTTGAGTGAGACATAGACAGGGGTTTTGTCCATTTTGATTACAAGGTAGTTTCCTTAGTTGTTTATTTTCTTTAGCTTCTGGAAATGCTGAGTTATCATTTTTTTTCTTTCCTTTCTTACGTCTGGGGTATGGCGAGGGATTATGAGTTGTGGTTTGCACTTGATCCAGCCGTGCATCTTCTTGGTTAGGAGACGAAGGTGATTCTACAGTTGATGGTAGAATGGGCAAGTTTGGATAGTTATTGAAGGATTAAAGGTTATTATCCTAGGGTGGCTGGAATTTGTTATGTGATAGGGATGGGTTTGTGCGAGTTGTGGGAGAGTTGCGTTTAGTTAATTCCATGAAATTATATGCTTTGGTTTGATGGCTTTATGATTTGATATTACCATGCGTTTTGGATAGCCTTATCACGTGTAGAGTGGGAGCTGGTAAGAAGGTCATTGCTATGCATATGGATATAGCATATATTAATTTTTGGTTGTATATATGTGGGTTGTAGTGGCGGTAATAAAGTGAGAAGTCATACTGGGAAGTCATGCTTCTCTTAGTTAATTATTAAACTAATCAAATTTTATATATACACCATACAATTTATTTTCAATGATATTTAATTATAAATTATCACATAATTAATTGGTGATTGTTATATCTCTGATT
>CANYBF010003574.1:0-21210 GCA_948192965.1 Dalechampia spathulata | reverse complement strand
TCGCTTAACAAACAAGAAAGCTTAAATAGAGACGGATAAACTCTAATCCTCGTGGGATCGATACCATACTATCAACAACAACCTGTATGCTTGCAGTTGAGTAGTGGTAAAACTACTGTCGCGTTTCACACCGATCAATTTCCATATCATCTCATATCTTTTTCATATCATTTGCCCTTTTCATAGATAGGGTCATTCATTTTCACGCATGATATTGGGTCTTATCATCTCATATATATGGTTCAACAAACTGGAACCTTATCACTTTCATTTCTTTTTTTATTTCATTTCAACTCTTTTCATTTCATTTTCTTTCTTTTTGTTTTCATCTCTATGGTTCAATTAATTGGAAATATTTCACTCTCATTTGATTCTTGGAGGAATTCATATCGTATTGCCCAAGTACCTTTCCTTTCATTTATTCATTTTTCTCCTCCCTTATTTCACCATGTCATGCTATACCATGATTCATGATTATGCCATGTTTTATTGCTATGCCTTATGTAATGTTTTTTTTTTGCATAGATGTTTATGATATGGTAATTTATATGACATCATATCATACTAATTATGAAATACTATTGCATTTCTCAATCAAATGTAATTAATTATGTAATGCTATTGCATTACCAAACAAGTATTCCTTTGATCATTTAATGATCTTAGAAATCTTCAAATAAACTAGCACAAACCTGGAATGTCTTTCCTCTTTTAATTCCCTTTGGTAGTATGTGTCGATTATCCACTGATCCACCTAATTCATAATAAATGATTACCTTTAATTAATATTTCTCATTTCATTATAATCATTTATTATTCATTAACATTCCATATATTACTTAATCTTATCAATATGATTTATTAACCTTACCATATTATTATTTATTCTTGTATTCACTATTCATATCATCACTATTCATGCATGTTACTATTTATGTGATTACTATTCTCATTATAATTTTCTTTTCCTTAATATAGCCTTTCTCTTATAAACCTTAACCATTTAATTATAATCATATGATTATTTTCCTTATCACTTAACCAAATAATTATTCTTTTATTAACTCTTTAATATCGCATTATCAATTATAGCCAATTAATATCATTGTATTAATATTTAGGACGTATGACTTAATAATATCTTAATGTCATACTATTCTTATACTTTGTTATTAATTAATATCATTGTTAGTTGGCTATGTAATTATTAACTCTAAAAGAGTTAACTTGATATTCATTTATCATTAATGATTTATAACTTAATAGTAATTAGAAGTATTATCTTTTACTTCTTTTATTTATCCCTTAAAGATTATAATCATTCAACAATTAATCTCCTATACCTTTACTTATTTCCATATTCATGTAATCCTTTATCTACATATACTTATCCTTTTTATTTCCCACCATCATTAAATCATTTCATATTTAAATCCATAATCTTATTTAATTCTCATATGCCCTTTTACTATTTAAGCCATTATCCCTTATTTATATATATGATAAATCATATCTTATTATTTTTTTATCATACCCATTTAATAATTTTCATAATCACTTCTATTAATCCTTATTTAATTTCCTTAGGATATTCAAATCCTTCATTTAATTAATTATACCTTAGTGCTATTTCTCTACACAAAACACTATCTCATTTTAATTTCTTAAAATATTCAATTTATCTTTTCCATTTAAATATTCATAATGCCTTAATTCATCATAACTCACCAATTTACTTTATCTCTTTATTTAACTCATTAGGAATATTTAATTGCTTTAATTAAATATCTTTTAGTGCTAAATTAAATCTTTAAGCTCTAATTTACTTTAACATTCTTTTAATCACTTAAATTCTTATCCAATAATTTACCTTATGACATAATCAACTATATCATTAAACTTTTTTATAAAATTTATCATTCTTAATATTAATGTCTCATTTAATTTCTCAATATAATATAGCCACTTATTACATATAATACTCACTTTATCATCCACTTAAATTATTATTTATAATTTATTAATTCATACTCCTTTTAATTCTCAACATTAATTATCATAAACTTTATTTAATCCACTTAATACCATAATTTCACCACTAAATTTTTCATCACTTAATCATTTTATTTAAATCCTTTAAGCCATAATACTTTAATTCTTAATTAAATAATTTACTTAATATCTTTATTTAACCATTCATAATAAATCTTCCATTAATACGTAATTATTATCCTTATTTCATTTAAATCACATGTCTCCATAATTCTCCACTTAACATTTAAATATTAATTCTTTAAATCTCACTTATTCACATATTCCAAAATGTTTTCACTCATATTCCATTTACCAATAATATCATATTTTAATTCCACTTTACCAACCATACGATATTTTATCATTTCCATACACTAAAATCCTACTAACTAAATTATTCTTTATGTTTTCAATAATATTCCATTAACATTATTAAAATCTTACTTTTGATCCTACTACCTCAATATTCCAAATTCCACTTATCAATTATTCCACATTCCACTTCTCAATTATTCCACATTCCACTTCTTAATAATGTTAAGTTAAATATTTAACTTAACATTTATTTCTCATCAATTAATTAATTAATCATAAACAACTTTAACACCTTAGTTCTTATCAAAACTAAATCAAACTCATACTTTATAATCTTTTCCATATGAACACTTTATGAACATCTCATGAACATATTATGAACATTCATCCAAAAATTCATCAATTAACTCATTTTATCACTTATTTCCAAAATTCATCTTACACTTAAATCTTCTATTTTCATCAAATTCCTTTAATCATATTTTAGTTTTACTATCCTTTAGCATTTTCACTTCAATTAATTTGGCCAATCATAAAATCACCATACACACACACCGACACAACACCCACTCATTTTATTCATCATCATTTACAAGCCTAATCATCTAATATATCAAATAACTAACTAAAAATTATAGATTTTTCATATAAACAATTCGGCCAACATAGAAATACCCTCAAAAATTCATAAATCAATTATATTCTTAATCTATACTAACTTACTAATACTTACCAATAATAAACCAACTCAAATCCGCACTAAATGATTAGATCTTTGCATTTTTGACTTTCCTTTTTGCTTACTCAACACCTTCATCAAACATAAGTATACTAATGATTAAATCATCATAAAAATGAAGTGAATCAAACAAAAATGGTGTGGCTTACTCTTTGAAAGTTGCTGATTTTTTTTAATCTTTAGCTCAAACTTGAATATTTAGCAAAGAAAGGTTTCAATCAACCCTTTAGAAGTAGAAAAGCATGATGACATTCGGCCAACTTGAAGAAAAAAGATTTCTTAGCTTAAACTTGATCTTAGCTTGATGAACTTGCTTAGAAAATTTAGTTTTAGTAGAAAAGATGAAGATTAAATGATGTATTTTGGTTTTCCTTTTGGTAGAAATGAAGAACAATGAAGAACAAGGTATGAAAGATGAAAGAAAATAAAGAATAAAAGAGAATGGAGAGTGTTAAATTTCATCTAAATGGAGGAATAAGAAGAAAAATGTGTATTTTGGTCAAAATGGAGAGTATATTTCGTATAAAATGGTGTAAGACCCTTAAGGCATCTATATGGAAACTTAATACACCTCAAAACCATATCCTAGCTCCTAATACCCTCCTATATGTATATAAATATGTATTCAACTTAAAAT
Source organism: Dalechampia spathulata (assembly GCA_948192965.1). Classification (NCBI taxonomy): domain Eukaryota; kingdom Viridiplantae; phylum Streptophyta; class Magnoliopsida; order Malpighiales; family Euphorbiaceae; genus Dalechampia; species Dalechampia spathulata. The sequence continues at coordinate 17,485 of CANYBF010003574.1, read as the reverse complement.
CCACCAATCACCATCCTTTAATATGTATAAACACTCAATTAATACTCTAATACATAATTATTTAATAAAATACCATCCTCCATCTTTTTTCACTACCAAATAAATAATTATTTCTCTTTCTTACACCCCATTAACACAAATACTCATCCTCCACTTACAAATACCAATTAAAATACTCTTCCACTAACACAATCCTCCATACCATATAAAATATAATTTCTCAAAATCCCACTAACTATTTAATACTAAAATATTCCATCTTACATACTGAAATTAATTTCATTTTTCAATTTTTTTCTTAATTTCATATAATATTCATTTTCCGTCCTACATCATCAATCCACTTCCAATATAATAATACCATCTTCATTATCCATAAATTATACTAATTAAATAATTTCTATAAATACCAAATTGTATTTTCATTTATATTATATGTATGCAATTTATATGTATATATTTATTATACGATCCATAATTATACATAATTATTAATTATGTATATTATTAATATCTCATAATTCAATTATGCATTCATATGCATTTAATTATTCCATTTCATATATACACTCATATATATGTATATATTCCATTCGTATAAATTAGTTATACTCGTATTAAATTATACGATACTATGAAATTATGTTCACTCTTAATATTTTACAATTCATATTAATTCTTGTATACTTATATGTATAATTCATATACATATGAAATAATTTATGTATCTTATTTAATACGATTAATTTGCATGATCGATTAATTATACGATCCGTTAATTATCCTGATTAATGACGCTTAAATATTTTAAGCGTACTCAATATTATTTTTTATCAATTATTATCGACAATATATCCTTTGAATTATTATCAACTTCAAGTTGTTAAATTATCATTTTGATGATACGTATATTTATTTATCGTATTGATAAGTACGATCAACCATTTTTCAGTGGTCTCGTAAAATTCCCATCATTTCACCATAAAATCATATATTATAAAACATATCATTTCATCATCCTAATTTAACACGTATAAAGCATAGCACCACATACGTATATCATAACAGTGTGTGCCAAAAATGAGGATGTGACATTATCTTTTCTATCTTTCACCAAATACTCTAATTATGTTATTTACACACCAATCAAATAGAATTCACCTTTGTTAAACATGTAAGTAGACATAAGGAAGAAGAAAAAGACATACATATAGTTTATATAATCCAAAAGAAACATAGAAGTTGAAATCCATATAATCTTTCCTCAGAAAAATACTTTTCTTTAACTCGAAACACAAGATAAATAAGAGAAAGTAAAGGTTGTTTGCATTATGATGGAAAAATTGACAGAAACTGACCTAATTTTGCTACTTAAAATGTTAATTTTAAGTCACGTACGGTCGCACGGTATGACATATGCCTGTATCGATCCAAAAACTTCTAATACCATTCTATAGCAAAATGATGGTACGGCCGCACCACCAATTGGTACGCCCATATGCTCTAAAAATCTTAAATACAAATCTATACCGAAATGATGGTACGGCCGCACCACCAATTGGTACGCCCATATGATCTAAAAATCTTAAATACTAATTTTACATCGAAGTGATTGTATGGCCATACCACTCATTTGGTATGCCAATACGAAAGTTACTACCAAATAACAAATAAATGGTATGCCCATACGCAAACCCGTACACTCATACCAAAGTGTTTTTCATAAATTCTTCACTTACAAAGACTTAAACCTATTTATTCTCTTTTATAAACTCCTTTCATCCTCTCTTTATTATTTTCTCTATGAATCCCATATGATAGGGAATTCCTTTATTCATAAAGCACTTTATACCACATTCATCAAGTCAAAACATTCATGCATTATATCTCATTTATGCATTTCATGCTTTCATCAATTACTCACTATAATGTACTCATAAAATAAATGCTTATAGAGATGTCGTGTATGTGGGGATGTGATAACTCTCTCCCCCTTAATTAAGATTTTGCCCTCAAAATTCTAACTTAAGTTACCTATAAATAAGTGGGGATATTCCTGTTTAATAATTTATTCTCATTCCTAAGTTGTTTCCTATCCTGTATGATGATTCCACAATACCTTAACCAAGGGAATCTATTTATTCCTTAATTGTTTTATTTCTTAAACCAAAATTCTAATCGATTCCTCATTGTAAGATAAGTCAGATTAACTTCCACACTCTCTACTGGTATTACATGGGAAGGATCAGATTTATATCTTCGTAGCATGGATACATGAAAAACATTATGAATTTTGTCGAGTTCTAGAGGCAAAGCTAAATGATAACTAAAGGTTTAATTCTCTCTAACACCTCATAAGGTCCAATAAACCTCAAACTAAGTTTTCCCTGGGTGGTAATCTATCAAATAGTCATAATCTTTAATGAGTTCCATCCATCATCTCTATCTCAAGTTAAGCTCCTTTTGTGACCCCAAATATTTAAGGCTCTTATGGTTGGTGTAAATGTAACACTTCTCACCATAAAGATAATGACGCCAAATTTTTAAAGCAAAAACTATAACAGCTAATTCTAAGTCATGTATAGGATAATTTTGTTCATGCGGCTTAAGTTGTCGAGAAGTATAAGCAATCACTCTCCTTTCTTGCATAAAGACACATCCTAACCCATTAAGTGAAGCATCACTATAAACAATGTACTCTTTCCCCGATGTAAGCAAAGTCAAAACTGGTGCCCATGTTAAACACTATTTCAATTGATCAAAACTCTTTTGGCATTTATCAGTCCAATCAAATGGTACATCCTTTTGAAGAAGTGCGGTCAAGGGTGTAGCAATCATAGAAAAACCCTTTATAAAGCATCAATAATATCCTACCAGACCTAGAAAAATATATACTTTTGTAACTGATTTTGGAGCATGCTAATTCATAACTGCCTATATCTTGTTAGGATCGACTCTAACACCTTTTACAAAAACCACATGCCCAAGGAAGTAAACTTGATCTAACTAGAAGGAACACTTTGTGCAAAAAACTTTGTACTAAAAAGTCATAGCGACCATACCTTGTATGAAATGCCATCTTCGAAATACTATTCTCTTGTACTCTCAACTGATGATAACCCGATCACAAGTCGATCTTAGAAAACATAGTTACTCCTTTCAACTAATCAAATAAATCATCTATACGAGGTAAAGGATATCTATTCTTAATGGTTACCCTATTCAATTGTCAATAATCAATACATAATTGCATCGATCCATCCTTCTTTTTCACAAACAATACAGGTGCTCCCCAAAAAGATACACTTAGTTAAATGAATCCTTTATCTAACAACTCTTATAATTATTATTTTAACTCCTTTAGCTCAGTCGGAGCCATATGGTAAGGTATAATTGATATCGGTTTGGTTCCTGGTAAGGTTTCAATCTGAAAATCAATTTCTCTATTTGGAGGTAACTTTAGTAACTCATCGAGAAATACATTTGGAAAATCACACACTGTAGGAATCTCTATCAATTATAACTCTTAAAGTCGAGTGTCAACCACATGTGCTAATATAGCCTTACAACCTTGTGCCAAAAATCTTTGAGCAATTGCTACCGAAATCACATTATGTTCTATTGATGGTCTGATACCCTGAATAGAAACTGATTCATAACCCAGAAGTTGAAATACAATAGTCTTTCCCTGAAAATCTATCACTACTTGAAATCAAGATAACTAATCCATCTCTAAGATAACATCATACTCAAAAAATGGCATTTCAATCAAATCTGAAGGAAAAATTGCATCTCAAAGAATTAGTAGACATTGCCAAAAAATCCTATTCATAATTGGATTTTTGCCTAAAGGACTAGACACTAATACATCATACCTTAATCTCTCACTTATAATATTTAATAAACATGCAATCCTAGTTTTGATGTATGAATGACTAGATCCCAAATCAAACAATAATAATACATCATGATTAAGAATGTGAAAATTACCTATCAACATATCTGTAGCTTGTAACTCTTATACCTGACATAGACTATAAACCCTTGCTGGTCCTCTTACTGATTGATTCACTAAGCTCTGACTACTAAGTCTGCCACCACCATTTTGGCCTCTACCCCACCCTCTACTAAATTCACCAGATTGAGAAATCCCAGATGTAAGTTGAATTATAGAACTTTGTTGGTATAAACCACCCTCTTCTACTGTATGAATGGGCATCAATTTTTGACTAGGGCACTCTCGAGCATAGTATTCAATACCTCCACATCGGTAACACACTACTATCCCAACTCTGTAACTTCCTACATGTTGTCAACCACAAGTATGATATGGTATAAGTCTCATCTTTGAACCATTATGGCTGATAACCTATTCACTCTATGTTTTACAATGTATTAGTGGTCTAAACCTCGATGATCTTGGTGTGATTGACCCATCATAGTTACCCCTCTTTTGTGAATTAGAAAAATAATTAGTGTCATCAAACTATCTCCTAATAGATCTGGTACAGTTATCTTCCTCCTCCTGCAGTGTACGTTCCTGGTTTAAGGCGTTAGCTATCAAAGCTGAGAAATTATCATAATTGAACCCTTGAACTAGTGATCTAGTCCTTGGTCTCAAACCCTGCTCAAACCTCTTGCACCTCACTCTGCTAATAGTCAGAGTGTTACCAGCATAGTAAGCAAGGCATGTATACTCTCTCTCATACTCTGCTACTGATAAATTACCCTGCTTCAAACCCAAAAACTCTTGTAACTTTTGGTCAGTATAAGCACTTGGAACATACTTTTATCAAACCTCTCTTTGAAAATCTATCCATGATAAAATAGGAGGCTCTACTAAACTTTATGGAATTATTTTCTACCATTCATAAGGATCATCCTGTAGTAAGAAAATGACATACTCAATTTTTATTTCATCAGAACAATTCATTTACCAAAGAATCCTCTGAGTACATTCTAACCACATCTCAGTAACGTATGGATCTATAGCCCTTGAAAAATCTATAGCCCTATATGCTCGTAATTTCTTCAAAATCTCTCTTATGTTCTTCTTTCTAAGCAAATAAAGGTAGAGTTGGCATAACTTGATCTGATTATCCTTGAAGAGTGTAGAGAAATTGTGCAAATTACATTACAATTGGATCTACCCCTGTAACTACAGGCTGTTCAACCAGAGGTACTCCCTTGGCTTGTTCTCTCTGCTCAAATTGTTTTAATGTACCATCAGGTGGGATACCAACCTCTGACACACCATCCTGGGGATTCAAATTATCCTTGCCTTCTCCCTCAATAATCATAGCTCTATCAGATATGGTGAATATGCTGTAACTATATATATAAAACAAAATATAACATTTATCAATACCTAGGACTAATAAGACTCCTATTCATGCAACTTTCCCTTTTTGGTAGCAAACATAATTTTTTTTCTTTAATTTGAGCTAAACCATAGCTCTGATACCACTTAAACATGTCACACCCTACACCATGGTGGGACATGCTCTTGTAGTATGGCTGTTGATCCCCTAAGATAAGAAATTAATAATTACACTACAAGGGACTTTTAACTTTATCAATTAATCTAAAATGTGTTGAACAATAATATTAACATCACATGTCAACATATGCCATTCTCAAGCATACTTCAATACATATATCATAGGAGTTTATCAAGTAGTCCAGGTTCTCTACTAAAATCCTGCTAAGACTTTGAACCAACTACTGATGACACTAATCCTTATGCTCACCTACAACACTTGTGCCTGTGTTCATCAAATGATAAACGCTGAGAATAATCTTAATAGTGTTAGTAAATGGTAACAAATAATGTAATTAGTAAATGTTATCAATAAACTAACCATTCTAACATAAAATAGATATATTCAATAACTATCCACATTCTTTACGTGTAATCTCATCATATAGCCATCATATTTCTATAGAGAATGTTTTATGTAGTAAGGTATGCATTCATCTCATTTTTGTACTATAAACTTAACTATGAATTCATATCATGTTATGAATATATCTTTAAGAATGCAATGATGCTTTGCACTCTCCCTCTGATTTTACTCTGTACCAATCTTTGATACCTCCATAATTTTGTATTGAGCTCAATATATCAGTACTTCTCATACCTATAGGAACATCTTATTCCTTTAATGTATCAGTACTTCTTGTACCCGTAGAAACATCTCAATAGTAACTCTGTTGAACACTCTAATCATCCCATCCTTATGCCTCCCTATCACCATGACATGCTATGATTATAAAGAATAATCAAATGTACATGTCATGATGCATTGATATGCTTCATGTCATAATATGAATATAAATTCAATCATATGTCATCATGCATTTATGAAACATTCTTTCCAGGGACCAATTATTGGTCATGGAACACTAGCACAAACATTTACATATAGGGACATCAATTCAAGACCTTAAATAGGTCATGAAGTAAAAGCACAAACTTGCAATGGACTTTCCTTTATCCAAACCCCTTGATGGTACTTGTAAATCTTCTTCCAAACAACCTATAACATTACAAAATATCCATACTTAATAAAAGAAGCAATTCATACAAATATTAATATCACATTGCTTTCTTTCAATCACCTCACATGTAAGTCTATGACTTAACATAATTAAGCAATCGTAAAAGAATTCTTAACATTGCTTAACTAATGCACAACTTAGTATCATATCCATATATATCTTCATCTTTCATACTATAACTCACTTGTTGCCATTATTGAACATTTTGGTATTTTTATGCTATTACATACCTATACACACTATCAAACTTCATTTTCAATTTATAAACATATTATTTATTCATGTTTTCAACAACCTTAAGAAATACATGCTTCTGCTCCTTAGAAGAATAAAACCCAATATATTCTCACTTTAGATAATAAATTAAATTCAATCTACCAACACCTATAAGCATCTTTTCTATCAATCTTTAAGCATATCAAGTCTTAGAATTATCATTACTTAGCATAGACATACTTCCAGTAGTAACCAGATAATAAATTCTAGAGTTACAAGTAATGGATTCACACCAATTTCACATATCAAAATAGAAACTCATTCAGTTATATCATAATATTGCATTCAACAACTTATCTTTTCTATCTCTCACCAGATACTCTAATTATGCTATTTAGACACCAATCAAATAGAATTCACCTTTGTTAAACATGTAAGTAGATATAAGGAAGAAGAAAAAGACATACATATAGTTTATATAATCCAAAAGAAACATAAAAGTTAAAATCTATATAATCTTACCGTGAAAATTTTTTTTTCTTTAACTTGAAACATAAGATAAAGAAGATAAAGTAAAAGTTGTTTGCGTTGTGATGGAAAAATTGACAGAAACTAACCTAATTTTGCTACTTAAAATGTTGATTTTAAGTCATGTACGCCCATATCAATATAAAAACTTCTAATACCAATCTATGCCAAAATAATGGTATGGCCGTACCACCAATTGGTATGCCCGTATGCTCTAAGAAACTTAAATACAAATCTATGCCAAAATGATGGTATGGTTGTACCACTAATTGGTACGTCATTATGATATAAAAATCTTAAATATCAATTTTATGTCAAAGCAATTATATGACCGTACCACTCATTTGGTATGCTCGTATCAAAGTTACTACCAAAACACAAATAAATGGTACACCCGTACCAAAGTGTTTTTCATAAATTCTTCTCTTATAAAGACTTAAACCTATTTATTCTCTTCTATAAACCTCCTTTCATCCTCTCTTTATTATTTTCTCTATGAATCCCATATGATAGGGAATTCTTTTACTCATAAAGTACTTTATATCATCTTCATCAAGTCAAAACATTCATGCATTATATCTCATTTATGTATTTCATGCTTTCATCAATCATTCACTGTAATGTACTTATAAAATAAATGCATATAAAGATGTCGTGTATGTGAGGATATGACAATCTCATATTTTTTATAATTTACAGGGCTAATTAGCAAGAGGAGACTAGGTAAGATCGAAGCAGACATCCAGGTTGCTAATGGAGCATGAGTTGCTGCATTAAAAATAAGAACATATTATTTACCTTTATCTTCTAGTTTAAAATTAAAACTTATTAATTGTTATTTTGTTCTTAATTTGAATAAGAACCTTATTTCAATAGCTTATCTTATTGAACAAGGATTTAATTTTTCCATTAATGGCACTGGTTGTTCAATGTTTAAGGATTGTATATTTTACTATTTTGTAAATGTTGAGAATGGAATATATATACTAAATAACTCAGACTTCATTTGCAATGTCCAAACTAAGAGAATCAGAGCTAATACTCTTAATCCACTCTTCCTATGGCATTGTTATCTTAACTATATGAACAACACTCGTATGTCTAAGTTGTACAAACTAGGCAACTTAGGTTCATTTGATTATGAATCTTATGAAACATGTGAATTTTATTTATTGGGCAAAATGATAAAATCATCTTTTAAAGAAAAGGTGCAAGAACTCGAGAAGTATTAGAATGCTTACATTTAGATCTATGTGGTACTATATCTTTTCATGCCAAGGGTGGATATAATTACTTCATAACATTCATAGATGATTGTTCAAGGTACAGATATTTATACTTAATGAAGCATAAATATGAAGCTTTTGAAAGATTCATAGAATTTAGAAATGAGGTAGAGAAATAACTTGGAAAAGGTATTAAAACTCTTCAATCTGATTGAGAAGGTGAATACTTAAGTCAATAGTTTCTAGAATATCTCAAAGATAATGGGATCTTATTTCAATGGACACCTCCTTATACACCTTAGCATAATGGTGCAGTTGAAAGGAGGAATCAAACTTTATTAGATATGGTTTGATCTATGATGAGCCTTGCAGAATTTTCTAAATCCTTTTGGGGATATGCACTTGAGACTACTGTTCATGTTTTGAACAGGGTCCTATCTAAGTCAGTTAAGGTTACGCCATGTGAATTATGTTATAACAAGAAACTTATGTTTTCTTATATGAAAGTATGGGGATGTCCTGCTTTTGTAGGATGCCTTAAGGAAACCATAGGATATTACTTCTATTTTCCTTTGGAACAAAAGGTGATTATTTCAAAGCATGCCATTTTCTTAGAGAAAGAGTTTATTCTAAAAGGAGATAGTAGAAGTAGAATTTAACTTGATGAAGTTCAGTCTCCACAAGATGAAGCAGAACATCCAATGGATTCTACTGATGTAGGATCAAAACCTCTTGAAGTAGAAGTTATTAGACAATCAACTATAATAAGAACAATACCTAAGAGGTATGGATTCCTTGTTCAAGATTATAAGGAAATCTTATTAGTTGAGAATGATGAGCCAACTAACTATGAAGAAGTTTTGAAGAGTTCAGAATGTAACTTATGGTTAAAGGCCATGCAATCTGAAATGGATTCCATGTCAAAAAATTAGGTATGGACTTTGGTTGATCCACTTGAAGGGATAAAACCCATTAGGAGCAAATGGGTCTTAAAGAAGAAGACTGACATGGATGGTAACATGGTCACCTATAAAAGCTCACTTGATGGCAAAAGGTTATCATTAAAAGCAAGGAATTGATTATGATGAAACTTTTTCACTAGTAGTTATGCTTAAATCTATAGGAATCTTACTTATTATTGTTGCCCATTATGATTATGAGATATGGAAAATGGATATAAAGATAGCTTTCTTTAGTGGAATCTGCTTAAGGTGGTGTATATGACACAACTTGATGTTTCACATCTAGTGATAGCAATAAGGTCTACAAATTACAAAGATCCATATATAGATTAAAGCAAGCATCAAGAAGCTAGAACATATACTTTGATGAGGCAATTAAAGAATTTAGCTTCATTCAAAACATAGATGAGCCATGTGTTTACAAGGATAGTGGGAGTGCAATCATTTTCCTTGTACTATATGTAGATGACATATTAATCATGGGAAATGATATTACAGTTTTGTAGAGTGTTAAAGTTTGGTTATCCAAATAATTCTCCATGAAAGGCCTTGGAGAAGCTACTTGTATCTTGGTATAAGGATCTATAGGGATAGATCAAGGAATCTTATTTATCTTTCATAATTTACTTACATAGATAAGGTAGTAAAGAGGTTTAGTATGGATCTTTCCAAGAAAGGTTATATTCCTATGTTACATGGAAAGTATCCTTCTAAGGCTTGGTGTCCAAAGACACAAGAGGAGAAAGATTGCATGACTAGAATCCCATATGCATCTATAATTGGATCTATCATGTATGCCATGTTATGTATTAGGCCTGATGTGGCTTTTATTTTGAGTGTCATAAGTAGGTTCCAATCTAGTTATGGAGAGGAACATTGGGTAACTGTCAAGAATATCCTTAAGTACTTGAGAAAGACTAAGGATATGTTTTTGGTATATGGAGAAGGGGATTTGCAAATAACTGGGTATATTAATGCCAGTTTCTAATCTGATAAAGATGATTGCGAATCTCAATCAGGTTATATGTTCATGATGAATGGTAATGCTATTGTTTGGAAGAGTTCTAAATAAGAAACTACAGCAGATTCAACAATAGAAGTAGAGTACATAGTTGTGTTTGATGCAACTAAGGAGGCCGTGTGGATTAAGAAGTTCATTCATGAACTCAGTGTGGTTCCTTATAATGCAAATGCTATTCCTCTATTATGTGATATTAACGGAGCAATAGCCCAAGCAAAGGAGCCCAAATCTCATCAAAGAACAAACATGTACTCAAGAGATACCATTTGATTGGAGAGATCATTGGTAGAGGAGAAATAAAGGTTAACAGAGTTCCTACAGAACAAAATGTAGTGGACCCTCTCATTAAGGCTTTGACGAGAAGCAACCATGATAGTCATGTAACTTCCATGGGTTTGAAGTTTATGTATGATTGGCTCTAGCGTAAGTGGGAGTTTATTAGTGTATGCTATAAAGCATCATGTTTTTTTTTATTGTAATTTAATATTAAATGTTTTATTAATGAAACACATTATTTATTATTGAGTTTGCTTGAAAGGCTTTTAACTAAATAATGAATTCCAAGATATTGGAACAATACAAAGGAATTCATAAAGAGTTTATGAAATGAGATTCTTATTGTATGCAAATGTTCAATATCTAAATGATCCCTAATCAATGTATTAATAAGAATGGATATTATTAATCTGGTTAAGATCAACACATGTTATACTTCCTTATGGGGTGATTCTCGTTCATTATGATATAAGTTCTCTAAAGTAAACATATGGATGGGTAGTTAGAGACAAGCTCGTTAGAGACTTTGCTAGTGAGATTTCATATGGATAACTAATCTATATCTGTGAAATATATCTCACTTATATCAGTAATGCAAGTATCCTTAAGACTTAAGATAACAAGGTTATCTTGACTATGGATCATTATATTTTAAGTCCTATGTTTTATTCCTCTTTAGGAGGCATTCATAGCTTAGAGGTTGGATATAGTGTGAAGTATTTGATAGTATTTATTTATCAATACAGGATTCACCACCCCAAATTAATAGTAGGAGTTTTATTTCATTGATTCATGTAATACTCTTTATTCAAGAATCTCTGGCTAAAGTGGAATGTCTATTAATGAATGAGTTTCATAAATGGCATTATGGGAATAAAGATTATGATTACATGAAACATCAAATGCAGGATATGATCTAACATAATTGATCATGTATTGAGTTGACATTAATCCATACTCAAACCTAAATAAGATAGTGGTTGGTAAAAAGAGTTTATTGCATGGAATTTGATATGAAAGGGTTATAGTCAAACTAATGACCACTTAAAATTTAGGTAATCATGATGTGTGATTAAACACCACTCTTGATTTACATAAGATATTATTAATTAAAGATTAATAGATGTTGCCAACATGTCAAGAACCCAAAAGGTCACACACTAAAAGTTAAAGTAATGGTAATGATGAATGGATGTTGATGGGATAATGTTTTATGGTTACAAGATAACCTAGATCTTTCATGTTTATTTGATAAATCATGAAATAGCTTTGATTTGATACCAAGATCACATAAATCTGATAAGTAGAACTCAAGATACATGTGTTTTAAGATGGCATGTGCCATGCACATGCCATATGTAGGCTTGGATGTGATTTGGTCAATGTGTGAGTGTCATATGACTTATTCATGAGTTATAAGTCAGAAGGAAGGGGCATATAATGATCATATGCTTCAGGAGGGATTTTATGTCATGCACATGCAAGTCACATGCCTGAAGCATATGACATGCACGTGTATGTGACTTAAGTAACGCAAAAACCTAATTAGGTTTCAATAAGTTATCTGACACAACTTTTAGGGTTACATGCATAAAAACAAAAAGGATATTTTTGACTACCTCCTTTTGTTCTCCCTTCTAGTCTAATTCAAAGCTCTTGGAGAAGAAGAAGAACTCAGTTTTAATCAAGATCAAAAGAGAAAGCCGAATCCCATAATAATCCATCATCCTCATTTCTTTCATTTTATTTTTACTAGTCTCTAAAATAAAACTAGTAATTTGATTGCTAACCATTCCTTCTTACTTGTGTAGGTAATTTGGAGATCCTCTAGTTTGGGGATTGAAAAGTTTGCTACAATGTTTCAGATGAACAAGAATGAAGGAGATTGGCTAAAAGTAAGTTTACCTGCTCTCTTGTCATGAACTCTTCTCTTATACATGTTCTATATGTATGATTTCCTAGATCCACTTAATTAACATGTTTTAAAAGTTTTAAAACTCACCTTTTGCTGCTAAACATGTTTTAACAATCCAATAGATCCAAGCTTTATGATGTAAAATGTTATGAATGTTTAATTATTATTTATTAATGTTGGATATATGATACATTGATATATCTTGGAATGTTGTTGATTTACAATTATGTCATCATTATAGAAATGCATACATGAGAAAATCATGCATCATAAATAATTAGAATAGTATTTTGGAGGAATAAGGGAGGCACAATTATATTTATAAATATACATATAAATATATGTATAATGGGCATATTTATATATTGACATAACACAGAGACAAAGAATACAAAGATACTGGGAAAATAAATTATTAAAAATATACCAGTATAGATTATGCACAATTAGAGATAGAGATCAATGTGATCACAGAGAAATGACAAATTCACAAAAAAAGTTAATTCACAGAGGAAATGATGAAATGATAAAAAAATAGAGGAATGCAACACATATTTACATTCATTATCATATAACATAACATTACTACGAGAAAAGAGGAATACAACTCAAATTGCATTCATTGATGTCAAGCATATTATTGTTATTATTTTGATTAACAGAATGATGTTATGATTGATCTATAGGATAATTAACTAGTATACAAATATTACTGTAGAAATTTATTAATTATTATCATATTAATTAAGTATTGATGAGATGATTTAATTGTTGCTATATTTATTATAATTAATTACTATGAATTTCTTTATTTATTTAATTTATTATTTATATTTATATTATAACAAGATAACTAATTTTTATTTACAATATAATTATTATTAGATATTATTGAGTTTATACTTAGCATTTATCGTTTGATGAATGCAAGTCAGAGTAGTTTAGAGGGACATCCAAATCAATAAGGCACCAATACAGTCAGGATATTCCAAGACTTGTATGATAATTAAAATCGCATGTTAGACAAAATAATATATTCCTAGTGGATATTTTATTATGCAACTAACTTTGTATAGTTTATAGGTAGTAAAATATTTTATGCCTGTATAACAACAGAAATGCTAAAATTACTTAGTGTATGGCCTATCTAGATTTTATAAATGATGTTCACATACAAGAAGGTGTTAGATGGCATGTCATATTTATTATATGGATATTTTATATGATAGGTGATGATAAAACCATAGGTTATAAAGAAAATAGTAATAAAAATAGACCAGATATATTCTATTGATATAAAAAAGAAATTTTTACAGATCCTTTATAAAGTGATTAATGAATTCCTAAGTATACAATTTTTATTAATCACTCTACGAGAACATGTTTCACTGATTGAGTATGATAAAAAATACCATGTGCGATTTAAGTGCTTCTATTAATATCATGCCTCCATTAATTTATGAATATTTGAATGTTGGTTTGCTTAAGGAAACATGTATTGTTATTTAGTTGGTGGACAACTATATAATCTACTTGATTAGAGTTTTGGAGGATGTTTTAATTCAAATTAATGAGCTAATATTCCTTGTAGATTTTTATATAGTTCAAATGGACAATAGTTCATCCTTGAAATATTTTGATTTACCATTAAAAAGTTATGTCCTAACCACAACTAAAATGAATATTGATATCCATGAAGGGATATTGATAATGGAGTTTGGTGGGGAAGTGATAAAGTTTAACATGTGTGAGATAATTAAGTACCCCTTAATGTGTTTAGTGTGTGCGGTGTTAACATTGTTGAATCAATTATACCATAGGTTTTCAAAATTGATGAAAGAGATGAGTAGCAAATAGCCTTAAATAATGCTAAAAATTTTAAGGAATTATTTATTTTGAAGGATAACTTGTTATAAATAATTGAAGAGTTGAATGGAGATCCTCCATTATAAAGCTAAACTCTTCTCATTCTAAAATTTTATGTTTTATTATGTAGGCATTAAAATTGAAGCTTAAACAATTTTTAAATCACTCAAAGTATGTTTTTATAGGTGAAAATGAAACATTATCAATAATTGGGTAAAACAAGTTGACTAAATAGGAAGAAGAAGTATTGGTTGCTATTTTAAAAAGGTATAAAGAGGTAACATGATAGATGACTGTAGATATCAAATGTATCAACCTTTGACATCTATGCATCATATACTTCTTGAGCCGGATCGGAAATCAATAAGAGAAACCCAACAAAGACTGAACCCCATAATGATGAAGGTTATGAGAAAAGAAATTTTATGATTACAGGATATAGGTATGATCTATTTGATATCAGATAACAAGTGGGTAAGTTTGGTACATATAGTACCGAAGAAAATAGGTATAATGGTTATCAGGAATGATGATGGTGAGTTAATACCCACCTAGGTTCAAAATATATGGAGAGTTTGAATTAATTATTGTAAGTTGAATTTTACAATCGGGAAGGATCATTTTTTACTCTTATTTATTAACTAGATGCTTGAATGATTAGTAAGTCATACACATTACTAATGCTTGGATGGATACATGGGATTTTATTAAATTTTAGTAGCATCAGAAGATCAATAGAAAATAATATTTACCTTCTCATTCAATATGTTTACCTTTAATCGAATGTCATTTAGGTTGTGCAATGCATCAACCACTTTTTAATGCTACATAGTAAGCATGTTCTCAAACTTCATTGAGAATATAATTGAGGATTTTATAGGTGATTTCATAGTTTATGGCAATTCATTCTATGAATGTCTTAATAATTTGGCTAAAGTTTTACAGCAATATATCAAGAGAAAAGTGATCTTGAATTATAAGAAATGTTATTTTATGATTGACTAGGGTCTTATCTTAGGTGACATTGTTTCTAAGAAAGGGACTGAAGTTGATAATCTAAGATAGATGTCATCAAGTCACTACCTTACCCTACAAATGTGTGGGAACTTTATTCTTTTCTTGGTCATGTAGGTTTGTATATGAGGTTTGTGAAGGATTTCTTAAAATTGCCTAGTCGCTTTACAAGCTATTACAAAAGGATGTCAAATTTAATTTTGATGATCCATGTAAGAGAGCATTCAATATGCTAAAGGAGATGTTAATTTTAACCCCAGTTATGCAACCATCACATTAGAAACTACCATTTAAAATAATATATGACATTGGTAATCAAGTAATAGGAGCAATCTTAGGACAACATAAAAGGAATGACCCACATATGATTTGTTATGTGTCAAGAACACTTGATAATGCCTAATGCCATTATTCGACCATTAAAAAAGAACATTATGTAGTAGTCTTTGCCTCATAAATTTTATTCATATTTATTGAATGCTAAAGTAATCATATATTCTGATAATATTACTCTCATGTATTTGCTTAAGAAAAAAGAGGCTAAACTGATGAAAATTTATTGGGTTATTATTACTCTAAGAATTCAACTTATAGTTAAGAGATAAAAAGGGATTAAAGAACTTAGTATTTGATCACTTAAGTAGAATTCCCACTTGGAGTCAACAAAATTATATAATGAATTTCCAAATGGATTTGCACTTTCAATATTTTAAAAATCACCATGGTATGTTGACATTGTTAGTTTTATTATTTCTAGGTCATTACTAGATGATTTGTCTAGAAGTGAAAAGGATAGGATTTAAAATGCTATAAAATATTATATGTGGGATGAGCCATAATTTGGGAAGCATTGTGCTAACCAAATAATTCAAAGATGTGTGCCAGAATATGAGGTGGATTCAATTTTGCAATTCTATCATTCATATGCTCATGGTGGATACTTTGGTTCAAGAAGGACAATAACCAAATTTTTGGAATATGCTTATATTTATCCATCAAGATTCATATCTTTTTTATAAGCATTGTACAAATTATCAAAGTATAGAGAATGTAAGTATGAGAGATTAAATGCCCTAGGTACCTATTCTGGTAATGTTTACATATTGGTTTTGGTAGATTACGTATCAAGATAAGTGGAAGCAAATGCTACTAAAACTAATGATGCAAAGGTGGTTATAGATTTTATTAAGTTAAATGTGTTCAACAGGTTTGGAGTATCTAAAATGATCATTAGTGACAAAGGAACACATTTCTGCAATAGAGAGATAACTACACTTTTAAAAAAGTATGGAGTTTCATATTGCATGATAACAACCTATCTCCCTCAAGTGAATGGCCAAGCATAAGTGATAAAGAGGGAAATCAAATCATTTCTGGAGAAGATTGTAAGCCCAACCAAACATGATTGAAGGCTAAGGGTGGATGATGCTTTATGGGCATATAGAATTGTGTATAAAAGTCCTCTAAGAATGTTATCATATGGCTTAGTATATGGGAAAACATGTCACCTACTTATGGAGATTGAACATAAAGCATTATGGCTTATTAAGCAATGCAATATATCATTAGATGAGGTAGAAATCATAGAAAGTTATAAATTTAAGACTTAGAAGAGATTCAAAATGATGCTTATGAAAATTTGAAAATCTATAAAGAGAAGTGATCGCTTGTTTGCGATAGTAGTCTTGAATCCTACTTAGCTGCAAGTATATAGGTTATCGTAGTATGATATCGATCCCATGAGGATTTGTAGTTTATCCGTCTCTACTTAGTTTTCTTGTTTGTTTAAGCGATAATCATGATTGGATGTTCCAAGTTAATTAAAAACAGATTAAAGATGAATTCATATGAATCTTACCAGTGGAAGGTGTAACAGTTATGTAAGCATAGGATTTGAAAT
>CANYBF010003465.1:0-13369 GCA_948192965.1 Dalechampia spathulata | reverse complement strand
GTCCTCATACGCATATAACACAATGTAAATCCACACAGTGCAATGCACTTACGTACACCCCTCGATAATCATATACACATGTACACATGCACATACATCCCTAGATACGTATCTACGTATACTCCTAGGGTCTCTAATGTGGGTGTAACAACCTTGCTCTCAAGAAATTTGCTTATCATGAACTTTGGTTTGGTATGGGTGTACTATTACATGGTACGGCCGTATGTAGTTCTTAAGAATTTTTGCTTGTCAATAGAATGCTTGTTGTATAGGCATACCATTTGATGGTACGATCGTACCTGTCTCCCTGCCTATTTTAGTCTTGTGATTTTTAAATCGGTACGGGCGTACCATATGTGGTACGGCTGTACGCAACTTTGCAGAAGTGTTTAAAACACTTTCTAACGGCTCTTTTAGATATACAACTTTCAGATTTTCAATCTGATGGCTAGTTTTACAAAGAAAACCTTTCTTTGAGCTTCAATCTTTGAATACAAGTAAGTTTACTTATAATTTTATGTTGCTAGCAATTGTAACTTCTTTTGGCCTGTATTTCACAACCTAAGTGTTAGGTTTTGTAATTGTGGGATTGATGTGTGATTAATGCTTGGGAATTGAGTTGTAATTGAGAGTTTAAATTACTGTGAGCTTGCTGCTATTGTAAAGGTTTGAGTGTGAGCCTGAAAAACACTGGGGTTAGCATTCAATTATGGAATCCTTTATTGTAATTGATTGAGTTTAGTGGAAGTGGACGTAGGCAAGAGTTGGTATGGAACCACTATAAATCGAACACGTGTTGCCATTTCCGTTAGGATTTTTAATAGACATCAATATAGATGATAGTTCTAGACAACAATGTAGTTTGCTAGTTCACTATATTAAATGGTAAACTTGGTAATATGCTCAATAGTTTATTGTCGATCTTCCTTAGTAAATAAGGAGAAATCAACAATCATATAACCCTTAGGATAAGAGTTTTCTTTATCCATGAAATCAAGATATGGCTTATGAAACTCTAGATGTCATATTTTTCATAAGCCATACTCATAAAATTCTTGAACCACTTCCCTCACTATGTCAAAGTTAATTGATGTAAGTTACGGTAAGGGAAATGGTTTTTCCTTACTATTGCCCTCGGACATACCTTGTATCATCATAGCGGATAGGATGAGATGTAAGACTTGTATATCTATGAAATTGATTTTAGTTTAGAGGTATACCGATAGGTTACTTTTAAAATAATTTTATTCCCAAATTACTTCTGCTTTTTGATGGCATCATCAATGTCTCCCACTGAGTATGCTAAAAAAGTTATTTGCATTATTTTTATGAATTGTGAGCGTACGAGAGAATTAAAATATTCTTAAACTATTGTGTCTTTTGACTTCTACGTAAGTAACTATGAATCTCTTATTTGCTTGTTATATGCTTGTATAGAGAATTAAGCTCATGAATAAATAAAATATCTTTAAAATAAAATAACGTATCTATAAAAGTATAAAAAAATAAAGAAAATTAGAATAAAGACTATGTAAAAGAAATACTTGATAATATTGCTCGAAGTAATTTTTGGTGATTGATTGTTATATGTTTCCTTTTTCCACTTGGTATTTATGCTTAATTAAAATCCTTCATCATCAAGTACCAATAACTGTCTCCATATCAAGTACACACTTTCTTAATTTCTCTATAAATGGGTCATGTCACTTGACAACTGCCTCCATCATGTGTTTCTAGATATTTTCTTAACTCGATTAAATTTGTTTGAACTTTTTATGTGTTTCTAGATATTTCTTAACTCGATTAAATTTATTTGAACTTTTTGGATTTGAGTTGGATTAACATTAATTTAGGTTTATTAAATTAATTAATGATCTAAATATTAATATTATTCAATTAATAAAAATATTAAATTAATTAATATAAAATTAATTATTTTAATTAATTAAAATCAATTTAATTTTGATAAAAATACTATGTTTTATTTATAATATGATAAGAATTCAAAATTAATTTAAATAATTTATAACCTTTCCTAATAAATGTTGAAATTAAAGACTTACTAATGACTACAGTTATGCTGATTTTTTTACTTACTAATAGATATTTATCAAATATCTATTTGTTTCTATGTATTGTTTATATTTTTAAAAAGAGAGGAGTTTTATACTCCATATATTTATAAGAGCATTATAACTTAAATCTTGTTAATATTTGAAATTTGATCGATGTGTACAAATACAATATTATTAATATTTAAATTTATGGTCAAACCAAAAAAACACGCACATGAGAAAAACTTAAACTTACACATTTGAATTAAATCTAATAAAATTAAGGGCAATTAAGTCATTAAAAAAATTCTTAAAATTAAAGCTGAAGTGTTATGTTATCATAAAAGAAATAATCTATTTTTAAAAATCAATTAATTAATATTCGTTAGGGGATGCACGTTATATGTTTGTTTTTATTTTCTTACAATTGCATGTCAGCCTCAATACTTCCATATCAATCAATAATAAAATAAAAAATATGTCTTTATTATTTAATAATAATTCCACATTTTATATAAAAATATAATATGACAAAGAAATAGTTAAATAATTATCTCAGTTGAGAATATTCTTTTGGCGGCTGTTGTTTTCAACAGAATAAGGGCATACTCATCGAGGCATATTCTTATAGCACCATTAGCATTAGGAATATAAACAATGGGTAAATCAGCCACCAATTCTACACCCAAATAATCCTCACTTGTCACTTAATTTCTTTTAATACTAGTTTTTCATTTTTACAATCAAAGTTTTCATAATATTATTAATCATTAAATCAACCAGAAAAATCATATTTTAATTGATTAATAAATTTTAATTGAATTGAATCGATTTAAATAATATTTGATCAGTTGTATTAATAATCATTTAATTGAAACTATAAAATAAAAAAGTTATATTATATTTTTTATTCAACATCATAAATAAGAAATTTGTCAAAAATTACGATCAATTAGCAATTTTGAGATAAATTTAATTAATAATATTATTCTAGTTTTTTTTAAAAATAGGACACTTTTAAATATGTATAAAATATTATATATTATTATATGATCGATTCATTTCAAATTAACTGAATTGAATCAATTATTTGAAACATTAAATATTTTAAATCAAAAATAAATTAAATTAAATATTAATAATTAAAAAATTCAATCAATTAAGTAAAATATCAATTAATTAACCATTTTATACCTACAGTAAATAAAAGTAATTGGTTATCCTTAGCAATGTTTCTTGTAAATTACTTTTAGAATTATTTTTTAAATCTAAAATTTTGAATAAAAATTTGAAAAGGTTCCAACTTTTTCGTCACAATATCCTTTGTTCAAGTGTACATATACACAACGGAAAAGGGATGGCAAATGGATAATATTCCAATCTTTGCCAAAATTAACACGGTTGACTCATAAAAGTGGTTAGGAATGTTGGCGAATATCAGAGTGTCCAAGGAACAATTTCCGTATATGATTCCCTTGTACTATTTATATTTATTGAATAATATAATTCTTTATTTAAGAATAATTATATTCTGCATATTGTAGCTAGTGACATGCATGTTGGCATCAAATATGCCATATACATTATGTATACTTAGCATCTCTTATAGCCTTCATTATCATGTGATAAGAAGACCCATTTGTTTGTTTTATTATATAGGTAGCCGAAACAAAGCTGAACAAGAAAGGCTAATGGAGGCTATATACATATATGTGCTGCTAGCGCTTCTCATTTTGCAGAAAATTAATGGGTTGAAGTTATTGTGGGATGTTGATAATTTGAGCTACCTATTGAAACTTTATGCTATTCCTTGATAGAAGGGTTATTCTCCGTCTCTCTCCCTCGTCTATTTTATTAAGTCACCTTTATCATAGAGTTGTCATCTAAAATGACAAGCATGATAATTGATTGATGGATAATTCTTGATGTAATGTTCGTCAAATGGTTTTAATTAATTTTTTTATTATTTTTATCAGTATGAGTTATGGATAGCGTACCAAGCTTATCTATCTTGCCATTGCATTACCAAGATTACCTAGACGTAATTGATGATCTCTGGGTTCAATTAATGGAAGGCTAGGAAATTAATTAACTATTAAAGAGGAAAGATGTTGATGGGAGGATGTATCAATTTGAATATATTTTTATTTTTCTATAAAAGTATCTATTTGGTTTTGGTTTTTCTTCTGCTCCGTGGTCAAATATATCGACTTGAAATTGGCAAGTATTGAGTGAATTTAAGCAATTGGACTACTGAGCTGCATCGGAGTCCTATTCGAGTAATTATATTATGTCAGGAAGCTCAGACAATGACATTATGAATTAATTATTAAGTAGATACGCGCTTTTCTAAATTAACAGAATCGTGTTATTAATTTAATCTAACTGTAACTTTTTTTTATTGATATTATCTTAAGAAAAATCAAGAAATCTTTTATTAATAATTTCAATTATCTTTATTAAGTATTAAAATATTATCGGATATCCATTCATATCAAACATACATTTCAGATTTGACAATTATTCATATATTATCAAAATTCAAATATAAACTTATCAGTAATTGAATCCATCATAAATTATGGAATTGTTAACACATTTATTTGACTCCCTTATTATTATTTATACTTGATATAATTTGACTACTAGAAAATAAGTGACTATATATATATATATATATATTTCTTTATATATAAATTTTGAAAAAATATGTATAATTGTTAAATACATTATTTTAAAAATTTGAAGTAATTATTAGAAATAATAGATTTAGTTTGAATATTCAAAAATAATATAGGTGTTGATGTTTTGGACACATCAACGCATGCCGTACTATTGTATATATTCTCATGCAATTTTGCAAGCAATCTTTTATACGAGTGTGTGCAAGTTACATATTAGGTTTATAACAATCATCTAAAATTATGTTTAATGGATTTATTTACATAAATTGCACCTTTAATGACTCTCTAAACTAGAGAGAGTATTTAAAACTCAATTTATTACTTTGGAAGGCAAGTTACATTTACCTTACGCTAATTAACTCAAAACTCTCCATATTTGCTCATTAGTTGTATTTCTCTGTATTTCTTTATCTTAATTGATTGATTTGGGGTTTTATGAGAATATTTCATATTGGATCATGTCTTACGTAAGGAGAGGTTTCTTTAAGAGTATTTATTGATTGTAAAGGTTTAAGTATGATACTTAAAAATATTTCAGTTGAATTTTTAAAATATGAAATCTAGGGTTGTAATTAATGTTGTGATTAGTGGAACCCTATGAATGTTACTGGGTAAGTGGAGTAGACAAAGAGACTATTGAACCACTATAAATCTCTTGTCTTGTATTTAGAATTTCAATTGATATAAGAGCGTTGGGCTCTAATTTCTTTAAAGATTTCACATTTTTAGAGTTAAAATCATGAAAGCATAAGCTTAACAAATCAATCCTACACCAGACCACCCTTTTTCAATGGCATAAATATCCCTATTAGAGTCATAGAATAAAAGTGTTTCTATTGAGTGATGGAATAGATTTATGGGATATAATAGAAGTGGATTATGCTACCCACACTATCATATTGATAGAGTGCTAACTATGAAGCTAAGAAGTAATTGAACTAAGGATGAATAAAAGGTGAATGGTAAAAAGTATGATATCTATTATACTATAAGTAGAGAAGAATACAAAAGAGTTTCATATTGTATGATACTAAAAGAATTTAGGATACTTTAGAGACACATCATGAAGGTGTATAAAACAAGTCAAAATCAAGAAGATTCAACCTTCAACTTATCAGTATGAGTTTTTCACTGTAAGGTAAAATGAAAGCATATTAGAAATGTATAATAAAATCATAATGATTACAAATGGTATATCAATAATGAAACACTAAGAGTTCTTCCTAAGAATGATCAATAAGCTCAAATTACTTCAATCAAAGAGGTAAATGACTTGTCAATGCTTTAATTACAAGCACATCATTATATAATATTATGCATGTCCGATTAATATTTATTTATTTGGATGTGTGATATATAAAATTAATCTAAAATGTTATTATTTTACAATTAAGTTAGCATTATGCAAATGCATATATGATAAAATCATTAATCATGCATTATATATCGTTAACATAACATTATGAAGTAATAAGGAAGGTATAGTTATATATATAAATATACAAATAAATATATATATACAGAGGGTAAAATAATGGAGGTGTTAATATATTTATATATTGATATGATACAAAGTATATAGAGAATATAAAAATATACTTGACAAAAATAAATTATTAAAAATATACCTAGTATAGATTATGCACAAACAAAGATAGAGATTGATGTGATCACAGAAAAATAATGAAATGATGAAATGGTAGAGAATAGAGGAATGCAATACATATTTACATTCATTGACATATAACATATCATTATTATGAGAAGAGAGGAATGCAATACATTTCACATTCATTGACATTCATCTCACTTCCTATGATAATAATATATGAAATGTAAATATGGTAGGTATATGGTGATGTCGCATGATACTTTGCCTATAGTTGCATATCAATATCTGATATTAATTTTATATACACACTTATAGAGTGTGTTAGATTGTTATACTTAAATGGATTGATGTCATTTATTTGAATTAAGATTATCTATTTACATATTGGAATAAATATAATCAAAATGTAATATGATATTGATTTATAAATATGTTTTTCTATAAATACTGATATTGTTATATTGATGATACAACTACTTGATATTCTCTTATTCTGATATATTATTACAATGCATGAGTTTTAACATAGGTATTGAAATTTCACATATGATAGTTGGATTTATGTAGAATGTTGGAATAACTATTGAGCATATACCATTATGGATGAAATTGTAGTATAATAATAGAATGCATTTAATAATTTAAAGTCGTGAATAATATATATCATTGCTACAAATGTTGTATATTACTTTAAATAATAATTTATATTATTATGCATATTTTAGGCACCATTGAGTTTTATACTTAACGATTATCATTCATTGAATATAGGTTAGCAATACTAAGGTAAGGAGAGACTAATCAATCATCGATAAGTGACATTTTACAATTCAAAGACTCAAAATTTGACATACTCTAGTAGGTTTATATTATATATGCAACTATCATATTTATATAGATTATTAAAGGAAGTAATGTAAATTCATTAATTGTAAATATTTGTATATATGTGATTATAAAAAAATATTTATAAATCCCTTGTAGGATAATTAATGGATTCCTAATTATATGATATTTATTAGTCATTCTATAGAAGCATGTTTCATCAGTCGGATGTGATATGTACGATCAATTATAACATGTCAAGGAATTTGATTTAGATTTTACTTTTGTGATTATGTTTGATTTTTATGTGATGTATTAAATTTTTAAATGTGATTTAAGTATTTAATATATTACTAGTTGGATAATTATTTAATCTGATAAATAATTTATTCAAAGAAATCAAAATAAAAAGCAAAGTAATATATTTTTAAATTGTAAGCTAAAAATGAGTTTTGAGATAAAGTGTTTGTTTTAAAAATTTATCACACTCGATCGATGAAAACATGCTCCCATAGAATGATTAATAAACCACATAATTAAGAATTCTTTAATCACTCTATAAAGGATCTTTGAATTTTTTTCATTTACATCGACATGGTATATCAGCTATATATTTATAACTATTTATTTTATAACTTGTGACTTTATTGTTACCTATTCGTATAAAATATCCATATATAAATTACGACATGCTATTAGATAACTACTATCTATATATTATTTATATAATTTAAACAAGTTACATATTAAGTAATTTTAGCATCTCTACTATTACACAAGCACAAACTATTTTACTGCCCATAATTATATAATGATAGTTGTAAAAATGAAAACATCCATTAGGAATATGTTATACTATAAAAAGTGGATTCAGATGATCGTACAAGGCTTGGAGTATTTGACTATGCTGGTGCCTTACTGATTTGGATGTCCCTCTGTATTCATTAAATGATAAATGTTGAGTATAAAACTCAGTGGTATCTAATAATAATCATACTAAATAAAATTTGATTATCTTTTTTAAAAAATATAAATAATTAATAAAATAATATAATAAATAAAGGTAGTAATTTATCATAATAAATATGACAACTATATCAAATTATACTAATAATAATGAATTATCATTATAGTAATTCCTTGTGATGAACTTTGTATACCATTTATCATTCTCACGAATCAACCATATCATTACTCTGTATGCTAATAAAATACTTTATATCAATGAATGCCAATATGAATTGCATCCTGCTTTTCTCGTGGTAAGGATATGCTATTTGATAATGAATGCAAATATGAATTGCATTCCTCTATTCTCTTTCATTATGTCATTTCTATGTGAATTCATCATTTTTTTTTTGTGAATTCATTATTTCTCTGTGATCATGTTAATCTCTGTCTCTGATTATGCATAATCTATATTGGACATATTTTCAATAGTTTATTTTCTCAATATCTCTATATTTTCTATCTTTGTATTATTTCAATATATAAATATACTAGTGTCTCCCTTATTTCACTCTTTATATATATATATATACATATATATTTATATATATAATTGTGCCTCCTTTGTTCCTTTAATATGTCATGCTATGCATGACTTTTTCATGTATGCGTTTATGTAATGATGATATAGTTATAAATCAACAATAATCCAAGATATATCAATATTTCAATATATCACATGTCCAATATTAATAAATAATAATCAAATATTCATAATATTTTACAATACGATGTGAAATTCATTTACAGTACAATTATTATTAAGCACAAACTTGTTTTATCTTTGGCTTTATCTGTATATGAAATAAGACCTATATCCATGTCATTTATTATACATGGATACCTTAAATGGTTATATCTATATAAAGGTTATATGCATATATACACTTTTTAATAACCATCCATCCATGTGTTTACTTCAATAATTCAGCAAAATGTTTAGTCGATTGGCTAACTATCCAAGCTTAGTTCAATGATGTACTCACCTAATACTATAGTTTTATTGGTGAGTACTATTGAGTCCATTCACTGACTATATTGATTTTGTAGATCATGGCATATGAGTTTAGGTTGTTGCTAGAGCCCAAGATCTTGAGTGGGCCTCCTCTTAGTTTTCCACACATGTAAGCATGGTGCATGTCATACAAGAGATTGGACCATAATATGAATGAGTTGAGAGAGCATCTTAATAACTTGACATAGGACTAAGTAAGAAATAAACAACTTTATTAACATAAAACTGAATTGAATTGGTTTAAAGGATTCTTATGTGGGTGTCTGATTGATTGATTGATTGATTGACATTATTATTATTATTTGAAATAGATTTACCTTGATGCATGGCATAATATGGTCCCTTAGCCTAAGTGTGACCATGTCACACCCAGTCCATACTTGGGGTAACATGCTCCTATAGCATGCAGATCGACCCTCCCAGAGGAAAATCAATACACATGCTATAAGGGATACATCGTCTCTAGATCTATTAAAATTTTGTATGGGTACCTGTCCCTGTATTATGTGGTGGAAACCAAGTAGCGTGGCATACATTCACACATACACGTTATACCCTGGAGAACATGCATTCATACGACTCGTATAGGAACGTAAATAGATTATATTATGTACATGCAATTCCAGTCATACAACAGAGTGCAGAACATTCCTATACAGTTACAGCATAAAATACAGAGTAGACTACTACCACTCTGATCAATTGAACTATAACAAAAATGACCTAAAATACAGAGTAAACATCATTCGTCATATAGCAAAACATCATAAGCATCATATCTCAACACATCAAGCCATCAATAACATCGTCATACAGATTGGCATAGCACACATGTATGATATATGCAATGCAAATGTAACAGTGCCTTGCATTCTTTGTCCTCCTCATTTCCCTCATTCACTCTTGTTTTCTTGTCTTGTGCACATTCCTTTCACACATACTGAGTCCTTGTAGGTATCGGTACTCATCTTCCGAAGGAGGGCATATAAACATATGGTGCTTTGCACCATTTCCTACTATAGGTCTCGAGACTCGTCTCCCTTATAGGAGGGTAATAATCTAAATGATTCCATTAGGAATGCCAGAACCATAAATGCAAATATTATAGCCTTGTTCTACTAGATAAGATACTGAGATAAGATTCTTACATAAACTTGAAGCATAATAATAACTATTAAGTTCTAAATTTAAATAAAAAGTCAAATGCAAAATATAACTTCCTATTTCTAATGCAGCAACCCTTGCTCCATTAGCAATATAAATGTATGCATCACTCCTATTTAGCTTCCTTTTGCTGCTTAGTCCCTACAAATCATAACATATTTGAGATGTACAACCAGTATCTAATACCCAGTTTTTGTCATTAGAAATAACATTAGAATTAACCTCAATTACATATATACCTGAAGTAGAAGGATGATCCTTCTTGAGTTGCTCCAAGTACACCTTGCAGTTCCTCTTCTAGTGGCCATCTTTATGATAATGGAAGTAAATAGCCTTAGGGGCCTTCTCTGCAGCCTTTGATTTTACCATACCACCTATTGGCTTAAGAGTTGTCTTTTTGCTCTTCGTTTGAGCTTTTCCCTTCTTCTTAGAAGATGTCACTATGATAGCCATCTTAGAGCTTTTCTTGTTGGTATCTTGAGCATACCTCAACAAATTGATTAGCTCTAGAATAGAATTTTATTCCTTATTCATTTGATAGTCAAGGATAAAACGCCCATAACTATCAAGCAATTATTATAGAATAAGATCTACTGCCAACTCTGCTTGAAGGGTAAATCCTAAACCCTCTAATCTTTTAATGTATCCATGCATCTTTATGCCATGTGATATAGTAGATGGTCCCTCAGCTAATCTACACCTAAATAGTGCCTTTGAGAGATCGTATCCCTATGTGCTAGCCTTTTCTTGAAAAAGGGTCCTAACATACTCAATTATGATACGAGAGTTCTTAGTGTCACACTCCTTTTAGAGATCACTCTCCATGGCACTAAGTATGATGCTACTAGTTATTTAATCCTCCCTCTTGAACTTAGCATATGTTTCTTTCACAACATCATAGGCATTAGCAATAGGTGGGCATGGATAAGCTTGATCTAAAACATGAGCTACATATTTGCCTTTCAAAACTATTTTGGTACGATGAATTCAATTAATGTAGTTGGATCCATTCAACTTATGTTCAATAATTCTATGTAAATCAACCTTTTGAGCCATTAAAACTAAAGAAAAGGAAAAATACTGTGTCAATTAAAGCATCATATCATTTTAAAATCATAATAAGGTCTTTAATTTTATTTTTATCTCCCACTATTTTATTTCAAACCAATAGCCCTTAACTATCAATCCGAGAAAGTCGCGCTTCACTTTCGGTAATGGGTCAGTATCCAATGACCATTAAATTCTAATCTTGGGTATGCCCAATAAACTAGAACCTAATGTTAATAGGTAGACATCTTTTGTCAATCATATCATTATATGACTACTAAATCATTAGGTCATAAAATCTTGATGGTTTATGTTATCTCATGATATAATACCCCAAACCGGCCAATGAGATATATTACCTTGAATATGTTCAACAAATAATAGATTCCATTTAAATCTAACCCATTTTTAATTTTTAAAAACTTGGATATACCCCATGTCAAATAAGCTTAGGTATGCCCAACAACTCGAAAGAAATGAAGCTTTCCATCCTTATTCTTAAATTTGGAAGGCCTTAGATTTAATATTCCTTTTAATAGATTTCTTTCCTTTTACGTGTTTAAACATATAAGGTGGGTGTGCACATCTAGTGCACCATGCATGGTCCTGGATCATGCATGCAAAAGCATGCTTATGCATCATAAACATTCATATTTATAACAACTTATATCATAATGATTATGGACTTGAAATACTACTTAGGTAAAACCTAGGTCATGCATGAATTACAACCCCAAAAATTTGAAATTGAAAACTATTCTATTATAAATTTGATCTTGAAGTTCATTTTAGTCCACCTTGCTCCTTTGCTCCTTTTGCTTCCTTTGTTTCTTATGTAATCTAATTACACATTTCAAATGCAGAAACCTAAAGTTACATTTTGGGGAAGTAGATGAGAAGAGAAATAAAAAGAGTATAAAAGGCAGGACTCGCATGCCCTATTTACCAAAATTGTAAAAATGCATATGCTCAATCTAATTGGGCCTAGTCCATAATCATCATCATGCCATCATGCCCATAATCATCATTATGCCTGTTAGTGTATGCTCTAGAGCATCATGTGTATTTGTACTATACGTTTTCATTAATAAAGGCATTATTCATTATATAGTACAATGTTTTAAATGAACTTGTTTTACTTGGAGTATTAAACTATATATTGAAGTCCGTGATATTGGAACAGTGCAAAAGGATCCATAAAGAGTTTATGGAATGAGATTCTTATTGTATGCAAATGTTCAATATCTGAATATCCCTGATCATGGTATTAATAAGAATGGACATTATTAGTATGGGAAGATCAGCACATGTTACACTTCCTATTTAGGGGTGATTCTCATTCATCATGACATGAGATGTCTAAAGTGAATATGTGGATGAGTAGTATAGTAATAGTTCATTGGAGACCTTGCCAGTGAGATTTCATATGGATAATTGATCTATGTCTGTCAAACTATATCTCACTCATATCAGTAGTGCAAGTATCCTTATACTTGAGATATCAAGGTTATCTTAACTATGGATTATTGTACTTTGACTCCTATGCTTTATTCCTCCTTAAGAGGCGTTCATAGTTTGGAGATTGGGTATGGTATAACATAGTTGAAGGTATTTGAATATCAATAGAGAATTCACCACCCCAGATTAATAGTAGGGGATATCTCAAAGATTCATGAAGTAGTCTTTATTTAGGAATCTCTGGCCAGAGTAGGATGCCCAGGGGTGACTATGATTCACAGGGGCATTTTGGGAATAAAGATTATATGACATGAGAAATATGTTTTAGGGTATGACTTAGCATGATTAATCATACATTGATTTGACATTAATCCATACTCAAACCTAAAAGAGATAGTGATGGTGAAAGGAGTTTATTGCAGCGGTGTCTGATATGGAAGGGTTGAAGTCAACCAATGGTTGACCTCCTAATATTTGGGTAATCATGATGTATAACTAGATA
>CANYBF010003330.1:0-11413 GCA_948192965.1 Dalechampia spathulata | reverse complement strand
GTGATCAGACCTTAGCAGCTTTACTTCTACCAGGTTCGTGCTAGTTAGTGTTGTTGAGTATTAGTTGTTCTTTGCTTCTTTGATTGCTTTTAAGCCAAGTATGGCTTAGTACTTGATGATTGGGGATTGAATTCCCGTATTCGCCTATTCGTTGATGCCATGAGCTTGTTATCTGTTGAGTTTCATGATTCTTGCTTGAGATACCATTTGATCCTCTCGTATGTTAGCATATTCATGACATCTGAGAGTGTGAATGCCTAACAGAGCGAGAGAAAATGAGGAAAGGCATGCTGGATCATATATTACAGGATTCCATAATGGAATCGTATATTATATTTCCTCCTTCAGGAGTTGAGTCTCGAGACATAGGCATAATAAAAGGGCCTACGGGCCAAAGTTACAGTTGTCCTCCTTCGGGAGTTGAGTACCAGTACATAGGGATCCAGCATGGAAATATATTGTGCACAATAAAGGAAAAAGGAAAGAGGGAAGAGAGTACAGAACAGGAAAAGAAAACGGGACAACATAGCATTGCATCGTATTGCCTGTTACTTGACATGTTTGTCTATGTTTTATGCGTATATGATAGCTAGTGCCACTGAGTCTTCGACTCACCGTTTATCAATTGATGAACGCAGGTTCCGAGCCTACGGTAGAAGGCCCAGAGCAGTGATTGCTAACGTCAGCGGAGAGGCGGATTCAACAACGAATCCCTGTCTCGAGGTGGTCTGGAGCAGCCGAGCACATTTTCCTTTTGTAACCTCATATTGTAGCCTGTATATATACGAGAGGCAGTAATGTATTTGTAGTTTGGTGGTGGTTTGTACAGATATTGTAATTAAAACCTTTGTATATTAATGAATATACTTGTTTATAGACATGTTCATTCAATTGAATGTATGTTGTTATCCAGGGTTATGTTTGGTTCTGTTTACTGATTTCACCACCACACTATCTGTTGTCCCCATACGACGTCTATTTATACGTGTACATGTATCCCTTGTAGTGTATACAGTGGTTTTCCATACGGGAGGTCATTATGTATGCTACGGGAGCATGTTACTCCAGGTATGGGCTGGGCGTGACAGTATTCATCAATATATCAACATTTAATGGATTCACTAATTATTTTATATCATGATCATGTCATTTATTATTTAGCACATCTTTTATATTTTTCTATATCATTTACATATCACATAATTTCATAACATAATCATAATTAAGATCGTATAAAAAATAATGCATGTTAAAATTACTAATTTCTTGTTATTCGTGCATTTAATATATTTTTCAATCATGCATGATCAAGTTATCATAGAAGTATATGAACATTTAATATGGTCATAAAATGAGGATGTGACAAATTACATGATGAGAACATTTATCATTTACATTTAATTATTAAAATTTATGTGAATTTGAAAAAATTCAATTATCATTTCGATTAAAACAATGTGATCGTACTTGATTGCTAGAAAAAGGTGGTGTTCAAATATTTCATCAAATAAAAAATGATAATTTAAACACTTCATTAAATAAAAAAAAACTATTTCGGAAAAATTATAAACATTTAAGACGTAATTGATCCTTCTTTATTCCTTGTGTATATAACTTTAACGAAAGAGGAAAGAAACATTTCTATATAACATTTCATCATCACCAACAGCAATTATCCTTTCATTTCCCCAAAATAAAATTGTATAGGTTTTAAATCTATCTGCCTTTGGATTTTTTTTATTCTCCACCTTTCCGGAGGATGTCTTCGCTGTAGAGGTATGGATCCAGAAGAATACGTCTTTCTTTCCTGATGATCTTCGATTCGGTTAGGCCTTAGTTCAATGATCCTTCTTTCAGATTTAGACGGTTTTGATTGCCCAAGAAGTTGTCAAAGTTTCATCCCCACACCAGAACTCCTCAATCACAACCTTCCGTTTTCATGTTATTTTCTACTTTTCATTTGTCGGTGAAGCTATTCGTTTGATGTTAAGTTCAGTAACCAAGTCTTTTACACAATTTCTAAATAAAGAGAAATAACATACTCAACTTATTTAGTTTTTATTGTATTTTCTTTCCATCAAAATCCCTACATCGGAAATTTTAATTTTATTTCTAAACAAGATAACGCAAGCAGGAAGCAATCCAAAGAGGGGGTAAAAGCCCGTTCTACTGCAGGAAGCACAAAAAGGATCAAAACCGCTACAATGCAACATACAGGATCATGTACGAGATGTACGTGACCGATACATGAATGCAATTTCCACTCTGCCAAAGTTCAAACAGCCAAAAGTAATGTATAATCGCTCATTTCTACTAGGGAGAGTCCAAAATGAAAAACATGGTTCAAAAAAAATTGAAAAACAGAGCTAAATACAAGACTCAGGTTAATGAATCAACCACTTAAATAAAGTACAACGTATTCTAAACCAAATTGAGTTTTCAGATGGTGACATTTTCTTGCATGTGAACATCAAACCGATTACTGGAAATTACTTCCCTTGAACGGTCGCTCCTGTGTTGTAGACGTTGGTGCAGCGTCTCAGACAATTGGTTGAAGAATTCGGCATCCCATCTGTGAATCAATAAAGGGTCTTCTGCATAGCAGATATATATAGATGTAACAGCACTCTCAACCACAACCATGGCCACTCCGACCTGATGCAGACATAAGCCTTCCTATTAGTATGATATACAGAGTACAATTTTTGGCTAGAATGGAAATGGCGCTGGGTGAGGGTGGACGGCAGAGTATTCAGATGTGCCTCTCTGTGTGTGTATGTTATATAAACAGTAATGAATGGAATTCAAACTAAATTAGCTATCCAACCTTTAAATAAACATGAAAAAATAACAAAACACTGGCATGCACATCCATTCAGTACCACAGAATAAGCACAAGAACCAGCAGGAGCATATGTGTGACTAGAACTTTCCAACTATATTAAGTTTTGTAAACGAAGAGCGAAAAAATGAACATCGTTTGAAAGTGTACATACCAACACCATCCCCATCAGCATTGCAGTGGATCCTACCATGATTACTCGGTCATTCCATTTGATATGGGTCCAGACACCAGAACAAGTTCCGGTTATTAGCCCACTCAAGACTG
Source organism: Dalechampia spathulata (assembly GCA_948192965.1). Classification (NCBI taxonomy): domain Eukaryota; kingdom Viridiplantae; phylum Streptophyta; class Magnoliopsida; order Malpighiales; family Euphorbiaceae; genus Dalechampia; species Dalechampia spathulata. The sequence goes on along the minus strand of CANYBF010003330.1, from coordinate 8,304 downwards.
TTCCCATCAGCAGCACAGCGCCTGAACAATCGTAGGCTACAAGTGCTTCAACTCCAGTTGATTGAAATAATTCCCAGGCATCACGAGCTGAATGGTTAAAACTTTTGCCATAAACAGCTATCTGAAGGGCGACAGAAAATTATGCAATCGTTAAATAATATTGTTGGAGGTTGTTAATATAAACCATTCATGGACCACATCTAATAGCTCAAGTTTTTGGGTTGAAGGATTCTTTGATATGGTATCAAAGCCTCTATGACCTAAAGGTCAAGAGTTCAATCCGTGATAACCCTAATTATTAATTAACTAAATTAAGCATAAGATAGATGTGAGCCTCTGTATGTTCACGCTTTAGGCCTAAATGGACATTCGCATCCTAAATGGACATTCGCGTGCAGGGACATGTTAGATATAAACCATACATGGACCAATAGTTAATAGCTTAAGCTTTTAGGTTGAACGGTTTTTTGACATAGGTCAAGTCTCTTGTGAGTTATGCCAATTCAACCATGACTCGGCAAACCAAAAGGAAACTTTTTTTCAAACAGTTACAGTAAAAGAACACTATCACTGTAGGTACTGGAAAATTTTTCATCCAGAAAACTTGTTACTATGAAAATAAACCTCTGAATGCAGATCATCATATGTCCTAAAAAAGTTGTCCAAATGCACATCAAGAGATCTGTCACTAGATAAATGCACAAAAGCCCCAAAAAAATAGAAGATATGAAACAGCATGTCCATAAGAAGTTGGGAATACCCAACTGTATAACAGGATGCCTTGGAAATACATTAGCACTATGTTTGGGTAGTTAGGATTTAAAATGGTGATTTGAATAAGAAATTAAATCTGTTTGTTTGAAAATCAATTTAAATTTGGATTTGGATTTTAATCAAATCCTCAGTAAAACTTTAAATTTGTTGAATATGAATTTGAAATGATTAATTTTACCATATTATTTGAAACCTAGCCATGAAATAGTTCAATAACTATTACAAAAGCACCTAAAATATTAGTAGTAGTAATCATAATAATAATAGCATTAATATTTTATCATAATTGTTATTAACTAATACACTAAATCTGAAATATTCCAAATTATGAATATGAAATTATATATTTAAAACGCAAATCTCAAATTCATAACCTATACATCCAAGCTTAGGTTAATAAAATTCAATTTGAAAGTGAGTCGCATAATGTATGAGCGCCAATACATCCTATGATCTTCAGAATCTTACCTCAGATCATCATATGATGCAAACCTCTCCGTTTCTTGAGGGTGATATGTACTGTAAAGACAGCTGAAACGGCACTTTAGACATAATCACAGTGTTTTGATGTACTTGATAACTTCTTATTTTCAAATGATTAAACTCCGTGTAAACAAAATACGAACCACTCAAGTTCTGTTCAGCAAGTCTTGAGTGAGGAAATTAAATTTCTCACTTTCAATTCTAATCTACATAGGTGCATTTGACATTGTTATTTGAGGTGAAAACAAGCTTTTTGAATTATTCTGAATTAATTGTTTGACTTTTAAAATTTTTCCAAAATTCCTTTTTGGAAAAGGATTCATTTCCCTATTTTTTTCTAAATGGTGTTTCCAAAGATCAGTTTAAAAAAAAAAAATCAGAAAGCACTTTTTCATACAACAATGTCAAACGGAACCATACTCAATAATATTAACATCTAGATAGCATAGGAACAATATCACCAGAAGACGCCAATTTGCTAAATTTACTACCCAAAATGCATTCCTGTCCTCACTTGCGTAACCAGCATGCCTGCCTTCCTCTATTTTCAGGTCAATGAATTGCTGTTGTACCCAAAACATGAAACTTACCCGGTCCAAAACCAAATTCCAAATATGGTAAGTTGAATTTGGATCCCTGAAATATAATGGGGTAGAGGTATAAAGGTAGAAAACATTACATCTAAGATGGACCGGAAAGCCATCCAAATATTCTAGAAACCCTTAAGTAAAAGTATTATATTAAGCCAATGGAAATACGTCCAAAAAGCTTAGATATTAATCATTTGTGCACTAACATAAATGGAATTGGGGAAGAAGGAAGAGGAGAGAAAATTCCATTCGTACATCTTTTGACAGTACCATCGCACATGGTAATCAAATATGGCAAAAATGTTATCAACTATTTCAATTAGTAAATTTGTGCAAGATAAGACACAGAATATTGGAGGAAATACCTGAACATATGCATATTTGTTAAAAAACCGGACTAGAGTCTCCACAAGATGAAACAGAAAATCAACACAGCAGAGCAAGCATTCATTCTTGCCTATCTTTGAGCGCAATCCCCTGATCTAAAATATACTTTAAGTTAAAAGATGAAGAAAACAAAAACAAAATTAGAAACAAGCTAGCAAACCAAATTAGTGAAAAGCAAATGCTGGCAAAGTCTACCTCCCACCGTAATGTCCTGATTGCAGCTGTGAAGAGCGATCCATAGCAAATGCTGCCAAAAGATGTTGTGACAGCATATCTTAGAGAGTTCACCAGTGGATTAGGAGGCATAGATGATGCTTCTCGGCCACCATGAATAAGAACAAGGAACACCATTCCAGACACTATAACATGTACGGTATTGCAGAGAACTGCACCAGTCCAGAATAAGCTTACTGACAGAACCTGGGTAAAAAATTAACAGCATCAAAAGCATGTCTAAACTAAGATTGCAGTTAAGGGATGCTCCAATAGAACAGAACTTTGTGGTAGTTCTTATCCTAGAAGCAGAAGATGGAATAAAGAGCAAAACTTGCCAGCTCACCACAAGAAGCCACCAGCGCCTACCATCCTCCATGCTTGAAGCCACAACACCAGCTGCTCCAAAAGACCATATTCCCATCCACAAAAGCATTACTAGCATGAATGCATATGCAACTCTCATAACTTCAGGAAGATTCCATGCCATCTTCACAGCTTTCTGCAGTACCAACATGGTAAATGGAAGTCTGTGAAAGAGTAGCATATGGTCAGATATGAACCTTGCAATCCAAGTTTCCAACACCTTAACTTACATAAATAAGTGCCAAGTTTGAGAGATAGAGAGAGAGACAGATTTATGTTTAACTAATCCTTGCAACAAACATTTTTCTATGAATATCTTTGCAATGAACTATTCAGACCAATCCAACTGTATAAGACAAAATAGAACTTCACTCTAGGTACCAAGGAATGTTTACAGCCATAACTGATGCATATTACATAAGATAAAAACCTCTGCAACTCCAGAACACAGGCAAACTACCCAAACTGACAAATCAGGTAATTAATTTAGTTACCCTTGCAGATTTCTACACGAACATTTAAGCTAAGATATCAGCTTTCCCAAGAAAAGATCGCAATGCAACATGATTTTTTTTTACATACATACACAAAGGCTCATTGTAAACAAGTTATTTCAAGAATGAATTAAAAAGAAATTCTAGCACATAGCTGGAAAAAGGATATTTTCAAATTATAACTTTCAAATTAAAGTTGAGTTTAGTTGAAAATAATGGCCAGATTTTTCTCAACATTATGTTTAGAATTTTGACTTTTAAGGTCAGCATCACTCATGCAACAAGATTGAAGTTGAAAACCTGAAAAACACAAATATATGTAATTTATGCAATGCATTTGAAACAATCCTGGAAAGTTTACATATTTTTTGTTGCACACAAAATTAAAATCTAACCACTTTCGCTTGCATTCCTAAAATAAGTATTTCTGGACTATAATGTCTATCATAAAAATTTTCTAAATATTGTGCATCTCAAGGATTCTAAAAATTGAATTCTTCTCTTCATAAACCAAACTTAACCGTTTAGATCGTAACAGAACTTTTAAACTGATAGAAAAAGCAAATAAAACAAATAACTCAAATTTCCTTTAGACGCAAGATTATTTAAACTAACTTCAAAAAATAATTAATAGCTAAGCTACTGTTTTCTTTTGACTCAATGTGAACCCAAAATAAAGAATTTTAATATATATGTTCATTTGATACGGATATAAGTATCAATGGATCCGTAACTAAAGAAGTGCAAAGAAAAAATTAACAAGATCAATACAGCATATATATACATTCAAATGCAATTTTGTTGCTATTGTGTAGCACCAAAACAGTAAGCAGTATATAGAAGTCAAGAACTTATAAAACCGAAAGACCATGTCCAGCTAATTTGTGAAATTTGAGCATAATTCAGGGAACAAATAAGTGAAGTTGCAAATCAGATGATACATATAAAAAAGAAAGTTAAAATATTCAAAAATGTCTTACCGTTCAATGACAGAGATGACATACAGAAACTGCAAGGCAGCGCCAATTGCAAATGCAACGCCCCAGAAAAACTGCTCGCTCCAGAAACACAAGACGCTGATAACAGCAAGATAAGTAGTCAAAATATGAACAGAGATCTTCATCATCTGATTCGCACGTGAGCCAAGCAACAACAACCAAGTCCATCCAATTACAGTCCCAACTCCACCAGCAAGAGCATACATTGGCCAATAATCCTCGGTTAAACCCCTGTTACTATTATTTGCTTGGGATCTGGTAGTGAATCTATCAATATTAAACCTATCTGATTTCTTAAATCTGTTGAGTCCAAGAATGGCAAGAGCAAACCCTAATCCGATTAAATGAAGCAAGAAAATCCCTAACCAGAAAACATCATGCCAGCGTCGCGGTAAATCAGGAGCCATGATTTGACCAGCGGTGCAATTTCTTTGGCTCCTTACATTCTAAAACACCAACAAGGAAAAAAAAATCATTGGAGTTTTCTTTGGAAAGTCTAAAATCGCAAAACTATGATTCAAATGATAAATTAGAGAATAAAATATAGAGACAGATCATTACTAAACGAAAACATTGAAAATTCAGTGCACGTAGTTAGTAAATTAATTGAGACCAGTATATTACAGAGACAACCTATTGGAGAATAACATACTGAAAGGAATCAAGAGGTTAAATCAGAAAACTTTGACCGGTAATTAGAGCATATTTATGGACAAAATCATAGCTTTAAATAACAGTTACCAGATCAATGGTGGCGATGGAATCGGAGTCGGAGGAAGAGACTTGAGAACCACTCATGCCGTAAACCAGATTGAGTGAATAAATTTTGATCGGAGAATTTGGTGGACTCAGAGTAATTATTTAGATCAAATAATCAACCAATGTCATTTCAGTCTGTTGTCTATTTACTGACCCGTAGAAATGGAACATGGCGACCTGACTTTGTCAAAGTAAACAAACAGATTGAGAGAGAGTGTGTGTGTGTGAATATTGAAAAATTTTCAAAGAACGTCTCCTCGAAATGGTGGGGAAAAATCAACCGTCACAGATGCATTGGAGAAAATTAAATGGAATAGTCATGCTATGTTAATTATTATGATATGATATTTAGGTAAATTACTAGGAACTTTTTGGTATTAAAGCTTAACTATGATAATTATTGTTACATCCATTAACTAGCGATAAATTAAAAGTAGACATTGGATTAATTATATAAAATTAGATTTAGAAAATTCCAGGTGTATGATATGGCAGAACTGAATAAAATTCAAAAACGAATTCAAGTTATTTATATGATATAAAGTTAAAGTGCTTACGTGAGTGATAATGGTAAATAACAATGGATGACCTCACTAAACCCCCTATTTTCGATTGTGTAAGCTATTTTGTTAATTTATCAGTGGAGTCATGCTTAAAAGAACTAATTTGGGGTTAATTTATAATTTTAAAAAATTGAATTAAGGGTTTTAGGTGTTAAGATTGAAAGTTTAAGGATCTAAATTGAACTTAGTGCAAATATTCAAGGGAGAAAATGACCCTTTTTTCAAGATGTAGATAATTATAAGTAGGAGTATAAATAAGTTGAGCCGTTCTCAATTCAATAAAAGCTCATTCAAGCTTGTTCGTTAAACTAAATGAGTAAAACTCAAACTTGATTTTGAAGCTCGTTATGTAAATGAGCCAAACTTGAAGTTATTGATACTCGATTTGTGTAAGTTGATGAATTAAAAGAGTTCATTTATGAACTTATGAGCCAGCTTATTTATGAGTTCGTTGAACAGCTCATTCAAAAGTTCATGGCTAGCTCATTTATTTTATTATTTTATTATAATTTATTTTATTATATAATATTAATAATTTATTTATATATATGAATATTAAATTCAAGAAATATATGTATATAGTAATTAATAATATATTATTTATATCAAAAATTAAGTTTTATATTATTGTATTTATAAATAATTTATTAATTAATGTTATACAAAATATTTATTTTTAAGTTTAAATAAAATATAATGAAAATATTCAATGCAAATAATGTTTATAAGTTAGCTAATAGATTTATTATCTTTAAAACTAGCAATAATTCACAATAAAAAAAAAACATGATTCAACAAATTAGTAATAATTGGAGTAGATATATAAGAATTCTATTTAAAAATATCATTTGTCTACTTTTATATTATTATTAAACAAATACCATTAAAGTCTTTAAAATTTTAAATGTTAAACAGTTATTTTTTCTTTATAATACCAATGATTTATAATAACATTTTACACATTAAAATTATTTAAAATTAATTATAAATATTACAAATGAAAAACATATTTATTAATATAATTTATAAATAATTATATTTTTTACATTTAAAAATAAACATTAATTATTTATCTTTTATATATAATAAATATTAATTATCATTAAATAACATTGTATTATTATCATTATTTATAAATTTATTTATACATAAATAAATATATATTTTAAGAAATTTATATAATAATTATTCATATTATCTCAAATAGCAACCTTCTGTGTATTCTTTAAATAATTTATTTATATACTTAATAAAAATTTGAAATTTTATAAAAAAGTATGTTAACTTATTTTTTTTAAATAAATAATTTTATTAATTTTAATAAAACTTATAGTCATATTATTTAATTTGATAAATTAAAAATTCAAGAATATTAATTTTTTATTAAAAATTAAATAAATAGTTTGAATATTTTATGTTAAAATAATATAATTGAATTATTATGTTAAAAAATTAACAAGTTTAAAATTAATGTCTAATTTATATTATTTTTGAAGAAATATTTACCTATCTAATATGTATTTATTTTTTAAAGTGTATTATTGAAATTATTTTTGAGCCTTGATCCTATTTTCAAGCCATAATTTGAGCCTATTTTTAATTACAAGCCTCAATACGAGCTTAGATTCGAATCATTTTCTAGCTTTATTCAAGTATGGAAATAAGTTAAGTTTGAGCCAAATTGAAGCTCGAGCTGAAATCAAGCCTAGCTTAAACCAAAATTTGAGTTGAGCTTGAGCCAAAATTTTGAGCCAAGCTTGAATCAAAAATTTGAGCTAATCTTTGAGTTGAACTCAAGCCTTATGCATTCGATCGAGCTTCAATATTAAAAAAAATTTTGAGCTCAATCCTAATTAAAATCTCACAAACTAAGCTTGGACACTTGAATACTCGGCTCAATAAGAAATAATTGTATGGTTAACTTCTATAACTCCATAAGAAACAATTTTAAGTGTAATACAACCATGCATGGTATGGTATGGTCATACATGACCTTATTATAAAATAACCTACTTAGATTTATCATAGAACTACATGCAATGTGTCACGCCTTTCGGAGGTACGACATACTCCCGTAGAATAATTAATGATTTCTTATAATAGAAATCATTAATTACTCTACAAGGGATGCGTAAAATTTTTTTTATATATACTTTTAATATTTGTGCACCGTGTTGGTTTGCGTAGTTAATAAGCAGCTGAAGAAATTTAAAATTTTATTTTAAAACAACAAACCAAAAAGATGATATTTGCATCAAAACACAGAGAAAACAGTTTAGAGATTTGAAGCGACAGTTTGATAGTAACTCTTACATTCAATGCAGATGTCCTTCGTTCTTGATCTCTATTGCGTTTATGGTTGTAGCAAGCCAAAAACCACCAAAATAGGCAGCCTCCAATAGTATCCACATGAAATAAGGATGTTCCAAGCAAGCAACCGATTGCTTCTATCTTCTTTCCTGTGAACTAGTAAAGAACAAGAAGAAAACTTATGGAATTTGCATCTTCCTCACAATTGCTCTTGTGAAGGCCGAATTCTCCTTCAGCAGAGGAGGCTAGGTTTCAGCCAAAGGAAGATTAGATGAGTGGCTTGACCTAATTTTGGTTATAATGACATATTTATATTCCAAAATTAGGTTAAGCTGAAACCCTTTCAGCTTAAGTCAGGCCTGGGCCC
>CANYBF010003145.1:0-33200 GCA_948192965.1 Dalechampia spathulata | reverse complement strand
ACAATCGCTTCCCATACGTTGAGGTGAGGCGCGTATGTTGTGTCTGTTGTGTATTATGATTGAATGTTTGAGTGAAGGCTGAGTACGGTCGCATTCCAGAAAAATATTACGATTGAAAATATGATTGGTCAATTGAGATATGGCAATGAAACAGATTGATTGAGGGAGAGAGTGCAAAACATTGCATTCTCATAAATTCATTTAATAATTGCATACATTTATATTAAATTGAAATGGATATTGTGGTTATGGAAATACATGAATTATTTGTGATGCTATGAATGAAAATCCAAGATGAATCCAGGTACTACGAGATGATGAGACGAGAATTTTGAAAGTATATCCGAGTGAATATGCTTACCTCAGAATTTGAGCTGTACGCTACAATAATTACATTTTATTGACATGTGATTTTACGCTTCCCTGTAGAAATGACTTTTACCCTATGGTTGTGAAATTCTTTATACTTCACTATGATTAATTGATGCATTCATTTATTAGCATCACTGAGTTTTACTCAGCGTTTGTCATTTGATGAACGCAGGTCCAGGCACATCAGAGGTTAGACAGGGTTAACGTTAGTTGTTGGCAGTGCGGTACACGACTTCGGCGATTCCTGCGAGGGTTGCCATACGGGGACTTAGTTAGGTGGACTCCTGTAAGCATTGTGTATATTGCTTATGCTCTTTTCATTTTTGGCAGTAACTCTAGGTTACGTTACTTCGACTACTACTACTTGTTGATGCCACGGGGCATAACTATAACCTTCTTTGTATTTGTAACTCGTTGTGTGTAACAGATGCTTCAGTGTTGTTCCTTATCTTTTAATGTGATTATCAGAAGTACATTTTGTGAAAAAAAAAAGTTAGTAGCATGCTTGATATAATTGTGATAATAAATGATTAGTGAGTACTTTCCCTTGTAATGAAATTTTGGAGCTCGACGGAGGAGTTTCAGAGTTTCATTACGGGACATGTCTCCACTTGGAGGTGTGACAGTTTCAATATAATAAGGTGAAAGAAAGGAAGAAGATATACTTGAATGGTAGGAGGAGATCAAAGAGTTATAAATGTTTGACATATCAAACAATGAGGCTAGTTAAATTTAGATTTATTGTTATTCAACATTTTTAATGGTTTTAAAGTAATGTAATAATATATATTTATGTTTGATATTTTTCAATTTAAATAATTATGCATATTTTTTTGATGTGGCTGTTATATTTTGTTTGTAAACTTTATGTATCTCTACTGTATACTTCTTGTATGCCAATTGTATACTTATAATAAATCTTATATATCAGAATTTATATTTCATAAAATATACTATAAATACCTATATCTTTGATATTTTAACTCTTAAAAAATATAATTTTGTAAATCTTTTGTATACCTACTTCTAATAAACCTTACATATCAGATATTATGTTTCGTAAAATATGTTGTAAATATATGTATCTTAATATTTCAAATCATAAAAAATATAGTTTTGTAAACTTTTGTATTCCTATTGTACACTTCTTGTATCCCTATTGTATATTTCTTGTATCCCAATCGTATACTCTTTGTCTACATACATGCTTTGAAAAATATTTTAATCATGATTTTTAATATGATTTTTTAACAAAAAAAATACGGTAAGATCATTTCAAAAATTATGAAAATACAAAAATATATTTTTTCAAAAATATAAAATTAAAAAAATTATTTAAAAATTTGAACTTTTTGAAAAATATATCATATCCATATAATATACATAATAAATATTGAAAAGATTTTAAATATATATTTGGAAATCAAAATTATAAATTATAATTTTAAAAAATATTAATTTAAAATAATATATTTTTATAATTTAATAATTTTTTATTTTAAAATATATTTTATAGGGAATGATGTATTATATATTAAAACCTAAAAGGTAAAGAATGCAAAAAATGAAAAAACTGAAAAATATTTTTTATTATTTTTATTATTAAAAAATAAAAATATTTTTTATTATTAAAATAATTAAACTTAAATCAAAACACCCTCATAAGTAGGTTTGTAAAGCAACCAAGGTGTGAAATAGCTTTTTTCGACCAGAAAATATATTTTTTTTAAATATTGTTATAGAAAGTAATATATTATATATTAAAAAATAAAAGTTAAAGATTATTAAAAATGAAAAAAACTACAAAATATCCTTTATTATTTAAAAATAAAAATATTTTTTAGATCTAAAAGAATTTATTATTAAAATCAAATTTTTAAAAAATTATATATATTTTTATAAATATATAATTTGTTTTAATAATTTTTAATTTTAAAGAATATTTGTATAGAAAGTAATATATTATGTATTAAAAATTAAAAAATTAAAAAGAATATCAAAATTTAAAAAACTCCAAAATATTCTTTATTATTAAAAAAATAAAAATATTTTTTATTATTAAAAATATTTTTTATTATAAAAAATATTTTATAAAAAATATCAAAGTAGCGAGAAATATGGATTTAATTTAAAATTTAAAATTATATTTTTTATTGATAATATCATAAAATAATTTAAATTATATTTGTTTTATTTAGTTATATTTAATTAGGAGTGTATTTAATTAGTAAAATCTCAGATTTTGAATTGATATTTTTCTATTTTAAGTTTATATGATATTTTTAAAATTTTGGTATTTAAAAAAAAATGAGTTGAGAAAGAAAAAAAACTTTACACCCATTAGTTTTGAAAATATCACCTTAACTTATACTGGGAAGTTATTAGGCTGAACTTAGCTTCATGGCCCAATCATCACATGAGCAAAGCCTAATTATTGGGCCAAACTAGGCCTAGTTGTTGAGCAAGGCCGAACATAACATGCATAATAATTTAACAAGTTTTAAATTTATAATCCTTAAATTGTAATTACGTCATCGCAAGAATACGGGTCGCAACTGCAGTATAAGAGTATCGTTCATTGGGACCAAGAGCGGCTAAGTACTAGCTATTGATTTTATCGATTATCTAGGCAAATCAACATTATAGTTTATTTACTTAACTAAAACCATAAACCAACTACTAAATATATATAATATATAATTAAACCTAAGGTTGAACGATGATGAATAAAGATTAAACCTTCATTATCAATCTAATTACCAACTTCAAAGCAGTGTCTAGATGCAAAGTTCTTTCTTCCAAAAGAGTCTTTACCTACTAAAGCTAAGCTAACACCCTACTTTCGTGACTGTTAAGATTAACTTCATCGATTAAGTTCATTTACTACACCTTGTGCCTCCAAATTAATTAACTCCTATGTCTAGGCAGTTATCGTTCGATGTTCTTAAATTCGTTCGATTAGGTTAAACCTTCTTTCAAAGCAATTAACAAAACTAATTCAATGTTTTCATGTTAAAATGGCCCTTTCTAACAATCAAACACCATAAATATGAATCACAATTTAAGAACATAAAGAGATAAATAGATTCATAATAGAAAGGAATTAAATCCGTTCAAACATCCTTTGATCCCTACAACTATCAAATCATAACCGGAAAATAAATAAATAAAAAGAACATAGAGAATAAAGAAAATATATCTAAAATAAATGTTCAAAAATAAAATAAAAAGAGAGGGTGGAGATAAAGAGAATCTTGAATAATTCCGACGCTTTTGCTAGTTTATCTTCTACTCTTCTTGATTCCTCCTCAGTTGCTTCCTCAATGTCTTGATGAAATGCTATGATAAGGGAAAGAAAATAAAGGAAAAGATTAGCAATCACAAAGAAATAATCTTGTTCCTCTCCATCTCCCCCTAAAACCTAAAACCCTAACCTAGACTCTCATAATCGTGAGTGAATGAATCTCCATCTATGAATCTTCCCCCACGTTCTGAATGAATAAAACCGTAAATAACTATCTTAAATAAAGTAAATGAATCTTAACCATGCATTATTATGATCCTAGGGCTAGAAAAAGAAGGGAAAATATGACCTAAATGCACCACATGAGTCGTGTATGTGCTACACGAGTCGTGTGGCTTTTGAAATGATCAAAAAGATGAAGAATTAAAGGGGTACGAATCATACACGAGTCGTGGATGGCTCACAGGAAATGAAAACAAAAGAAATCTAAGAAGTCGAGTCATACATGACTCGTGTAAGGCTATACACGACTCGTGGATGCCTCGGCAGGGCTATAAAATATCCTATTTTCTAAGCTTGAATGAGGAAATTTAAGTTCTAAGATATAAAACTATGATTTAACTATAAAATAGCACATAAGAAACTCACTAAATGCATGTAAAATCTATCTAAATAAAGCTAATTCCTAGGTTATATGAAATATCATGAGAATTATGTAAAATATGTATGAAAATATATGAAATTATGCTAAGTATATAATATATAAGTATGATGCATGAGAATATGAATAATGCATGAAATACTATATTATATGTTTATGTTTGAAGGGAAAAACATGAAAACAATGCTTAAAAGGATATTATATTAAGGGAAAAATATAAGTAAAAATCATGGTTATCACTAAACATAGATCATTAAACTATATTAATCTAATTCATCTTGATCTAACTTACTCTAACTAGTTTAAATCGATTTATTTTCTAAAATAAATCCTTTTCTCTTTTGTTAGAGGTATTCAAAACAAGTTCCAATTTCTTCATCACCGTAAATTCATCTAATTTTTTATTTTTTATTTACAAATGCATTTATTCCTAGAGTTTCAATGAATCACATTTGAATTCATATTCAATAAAAACTCAATTTCTTGCATTTTTTCAATTTTTCATCATAATTGCATTATTTATTATTTTTTAATTTATAATTTACTGAATACCTTGATTTGTCTCATGTTTTTCTACAATTACTTTAAAAATTTAAGAATAACTTGAACAAATAATAGAAGGTTTACTGATGTGATTAGCGCCTGCCTGTTAATTTGAATCAAAATGTTGGATGCTTATCCAATAGATGCGGATAGGTAGTTGGATTTAGAATTTGCTTTAGCTTTTATATTAAATTTTGTGTTTGTTTGATTCACATTTTGACTCATTTTTCATTCAATGTTTGGATTAATCATGTAAATGTGATCCTAAAGCATAACGAAGCATGTTTTTGAATTTTTAAATTTTTTCTAAACTAATTTTTTTAAAAAAATTATGATTATAAATTGAAATAGATACATTAAATTAATGTGCAATATAAAAATTTAATTTAATTTATATAAATTGTTTTAAATATATATAGAATTAAAATTTCATAAAATTAAAAGAGTTAATGATTTTTTTGTCAATAATTGATTTAAATTACCTAAAAGGATATTTACACAAGCATACATAATAATACTAAACACAAATCAAATTAGCTGTTGAAGAAGAAGTTAATAAAATTATCCTAATATGAAATTTTTTTTATATAAAAATTTTCAAATAATAATAGATTGAAATATATGTCATGTTTGATTTATTAATATATTATTATAAGTGTTTATTTAAAATTATAATTAATCAAATATATTTATAGGTTATAATTTAATATTATTAAAAATTATTAGTCTATTACTACTAGTCATATGCTAAATTACATTATTAATTAATATATTATTAAAAATTTTAAAAATATAAATATATAATATAAAAAATATAATAATATAAAATTTTAATTTTAACCATATATTTTTATTAAGATCGAACGCAAACAACAAAATATTAATTTCTGATGCATGCAATTTCACAGAAATTTTTGAAAATAAAATAATTTTTAATATATTTGGCATTAATCTGAAAAAAATAAATAAAAAACACTCAAATGACAAGTGATACTTATTTTAATTACATTAATTTATGCTGATATTTGTTTGGTAAAGGAAAATATGAGAAAAGAAAAGGAAATTAAAGAATTTTCATTATTTATAACAAAAAAATATGGCGGAAAGGACAAGAAATTCAAGAAAATTTGAATTCCTTATTAACTTCTAGAAAAAGAGGAAATAAAAGATCCATAACTTATTATAGCAGTTTTATATTATAAGTTTATTATTTTAAAAATTATATTAACAATAAATAAAATTATTATTTTGGAGACTATATATTTAAGATAATAAAATAATAAAATATTAAATTTTTGTATTTAAATGATTAATAATTATCTTATTTATTATTATTATTACTATTATTATTAGATATTATTAATATAACTTCTATTGTAAATTATAAAATTATAGTTCTCTTCCATTAATTTCATTAATTAATAATAAGTTTGGAGCAAACCCTAAATTCAGTGTTCGCCACTTTTCACTTCATCAAAACCTCCTGTCAACAATCAAATTTTGTCGGAGAATCAAAACCGCCGCTTACTGCCGGGGAAATGGCATTGCCGTACCATTTCAGTTCTTGTGATTAAACTAGTAATTTTTACTAGGATTCGAATTGAGTAAAGCATGTTGCGCGTATTGAATTTTTCTGGCTCCCAAGTTGGTTGATTTGTATGTTACTATACTTGCTTTTACCTCTGCATTTGGAGATTGATCTGCAAGTGGAAATTTGTTTTCTTCGTTTCTGGAAATTAGCATATTGCAAATATGCAAAACATTCATAGAGTTTTATCAAGTTTTTCAGCTGCTAATGCTGCGAGATTCTTGAAAGAAGGATGTAAACCTAGTTTTGGAAGTGATACAAGAGGATTGATCAATTTAATCGGAGCTGTTCGTAAGCGGGTTTATTCAGCTGAATCAGGTGGTGGAAATGAAGGGAAGGAAGATTGGAGGAGTGGTTTTGGGGGTGATGGGATTGATACTGATGATTTAGGTTGGGATTCTTTTTCGTCGTGGTCGACAGGAATGACTAAGGATCACTTCGATGGAAATTTGATGGGTCAGAAGATGGATTCTGGCTCTGAGGTTGGCAGCGGCGGCGGTTTAAATGCTTCTGAGACTGCAGCGCTCGCAGATGTGCAGTTGTTCGAGAAGAATGTAAGAGAGTGTGAGGCGGAATATGGTAAGGGGAAGGCTTTTGTGGATGGATGGGGCGACAAGATGAGTGAAATGAATGTGCTATTGAAGCAAGTGATGGAGCCTGGTGCTAGAGGGTCGTACTTGAAGGATTCAGAGAAGGCTGAGATGTACCGCCTGCATAAAGAGAATCCAGAAGTGTATACTGTTGAGAGGCTTGCCAAGGATTATAGGATTATGAGGCAGCGGGTTCATGCCATTCTTTGGCTGAAAGAACTTGAGGAGGAAGAGGAGAAAAAACTCGGCCGCCCTTTGGATGATTCTGTTGAGCTCTTGCTTGATACTTGCCCAGAGTAAGTGTAGATTCTGAAATTAATCTTGGCGTCATAAAAGAATCAATAAACCATAATCTTGACGTTATAAAAGAATCACTAAACCATCTTCAGGAAATGACCAACATGTGAATATTCTAGGCTAATTTATGTCGGCAAAACCTGATTCTTCCACACATTGCCGTTAAATTTAGACAAAGTTGGAGTAAATGATGACTCTGGTTGATGTTAATTGCATCTGTTTCACAGTTTAGGATGTACTTTTGTGTGATGTGAACAAGTATTCGCATTAGCAAAACAGAATGTACTTGTTGCTGGATATGATCTTTTTTTATTTCTCTCAAAGCTTTTGTTGTTGCAATACGGGCAAGCTTTGCATGATATATCCACTTCCTGTTAATGCTTATTATATTCTAGTGGTCGGGATTCATGAACGAAATTATGCAATTGTCCTGATATAGCATTTGGATGTTAATAATTTTTATTTCTTTCAAAGCTTTTGTTGTTGCAATACGGGTAAGCTTTGCATGGTATATCAACTTCCTGTTAATGCTTGTTTTCTAGTGATTAGGATTCATGATTAAAATCATGCAATTGTCTTGATATGGCAATTGGTTGTTGATAATGGCATGTAAGGTTGATAATATTGGTGTGGCTTTGGTAGTTTGTTTTATCTTTACGAGTTTGATAAGTATTGAATGGAACAATTAAATCTTATGTTTTAGGTTTGCTGTAGAAGCTATGATGCACCAACATATATTTAATTGGTAGATTTAACTTCACGTGCTTATGCACAAAGCTGTTGTTTTAAAATGCAACTTGATATATTTAAATAAGCATTTGTGAAAACTGTGATAGGCTACTTGGAATGTTTGATATAAAACAGGATAGATCTCTTTTTAGCTACATGGTACGTCTAATAATCAGTTATTCCCCAAATCTTTGTTAGCTTAGTTCACTACGCCGCTTATACTTGCCCATAGTTCTGGTGGTTTTTTTTTTTTGTCCTGTAATCAGCTTCTTCTAGCATTCTCTGCATCAAATTGTGTGGTATCGCAAACTGAGAACCGCCAAAGTAATTGCGTTATCTCTAATAACGTTACTTTTTTGGTTTCCAGATTTTTTATTTCTCATGATCAAGAATTTCATGTAGCTTCACTTCCTTACAAGCCTGATTTCAAGGTGATGCCTGAGGGTTGGGATGGTACCATCAAAGACTTGGACGAAGTCCACTATGAAATATCCATGAAAGAGGATGAGATGCTCTATAATGAATTTGTCGAGAAGATGAATTTCAATAAAATGAAAGTAAGTCCCACATTCTCAGCATTTTCTAAAAACCAACATGAGCTTATACTGGTCAAAATTTTAGTATTTGGCATTTCTACTATTTCCATAATTCCTCCTCAAGCTCCCTCGCTAATTTTCTCCTCTTCTCTCTAACCACACACTCCAACACTGAGGCTTGCTTTATTTGAGACCAATTTACAGTAAAAATAAGCATTCATTTTAAAATCTCTCTCTTTCCCATGTCTATCTACAGTTTTCAGGGAAGGTAAAATGCCACAAGTATAGTAGAAGGCGCCCTTCTGAGGGCTGGAATTTCACAGTGGAGAAAATGGGACCACGAGGGAGGCGTGGTGGCGGCGGTGGTTGGAAGTTCATAAGCATGCCAGATGGATCAAGTCGATCACTAAATGAAATGGAGAAAATGTATGTTAGACGAGAGACTCCTCGCCGAAGACGCAAGATTATCCCTAATCATTAGAAAAATCTGCACTCTTTAGATAGTTGAGAAACCCGGTTTTTCGTTTTGTTGGTCACGAGGAAGAAAAAGGAAGAAATAAAACAGGAGGTTAGAATGACATTATGTTATTGCAAGGTTTTGTTTTGTCATGTACTCCATTGATGCCGTTTCTTCTTATGTGAGATAACTTGTAAGATGCTCAACTTTTTTGTATGGTTGAGGCGATCTCTCTCCATCCCATTTATGTACTCCATGTCACTATTTCATTTCAAATGATTTTATTTGATATTTGAAAAAGAATTAGTGACAAGTTTACAATTTTATCTTTATTTATCATGCTTACTAAATATTCTTTTGAATTTAATAAAGGATCATTTGAGTAATTTTTGAGAGCTTAATAGATATAACTCATAGGGATCATAAAATAATATGAATCTCATGAAACATAAATTTGATTGTACAAATTTGAAATATCATGTTTTATGAGATTAATCTCATAATTTATGTTTTACAAAACATAATTTACATCTCATAAATTATAGGGGAAATTTGTACCTTTTCCCTATCTATTAATCTCTCAAAAATTATAGTCATAAATGACATTTTCCCTATACAGATTAATAGATATAAAACATAAATTTGAGAAATTTATACCTTCTCCCTATGTTTTATATCTCAAAAATTATATTTGAGAGCTTAACAGACATAAATCATAGGGAAAAGGTACGAATTTCTCAAAATTTATGTTTTATGAGATTAAATCTCATGAAACCTAAATTTGCCATAATATTTCATGTTTCATGATATTATATCTCAAAAATAGTAATCATAAATTTGTACCTTTTCCCTATAATTTATATCTAAATATTCTTTTGAATTTATATATATTATGGCAAACTCAATTTCAGTTTTGATTGTACAACAAAGGAATCAAGTTCTAGCCAGCAGAAATTGAGTCAGCTTGACTCATTTCAATCTCTCATCCCCATTTTTCCTTGGAAACAAATTCCCTAGTGCAAGCAGAACCAACCAGTATTTTTCTCTCTAACATTCGTCCAAAATTCTGCAATGAAGGCTACAAATGGGATTACACACCATTATCAGATAATTTTGGGGTAAATTTCACTATCTAAGAAGCACGAAATGAGGTGTGATCCTAAAACCATATTGAACCATTTTGACACTATTGGATTTGAACCCGAGGAAACAAATGCCTGTATAGCAGTTCCAACACTATGTCGTCGGGAAAACCAGTGCCTACATAGCACTGAAGCTAAACCAAAAACAAGTGCCTACATAGCACCGAAGCTAAACCAACATCTACATAGCAGTTCCATTACTGCGCCATTGGGTTAAACAAATGCCCGCATAGCTCTGAAGCTAAATAAACGTCTACATAGCAGTTCCATTGCTACGTCATGGGGGTAAATAAATCCCCACATAACGATTCCAATGCTACACGATTGCAGTTGAACCCACAGCTTCTACAGGAAATAAATTGTTAAATGACACACAAGGCAGGAAGACTACAAGAGATTTAGAGGTGGGTAACGTGTTACATACTCTCAACTTCAATTCATTAACTTGAAAAATTGTTATACAGAAATTCTGAGATTTTTTTTTATCTCCCACTCAAATTGTATACAAAAACATTACAAGCCACAACACATAAATGACTACACAGATTGATCACCTCCACAAAACTTAGAGAACACGGCTGCTTCAAGGAACCCCAAAAGAATAATTAACAGAGAGGAATGAAATGACATGGTTAAAGAGGTCAGAGTATTTTTTTTTCTTTTAACTTACCCTCTCCTCTAGCTAGCTAAGTGGCTGGGGGAGCTGTTGAACATGCTGTGCCACATATATGCTCTAGAAAGTACCATTTCTAGCTCTTGATGTGTCCAGTTTTGAGTTGGAAGGTGTTGAAGAAACATCACCATTTCTTGAAAATCCAGTTTTTGAAGCTTATCTGACCACTGGAGTGAATAATGCAAGATGATGCTGAAGTTAGACATATGCAGAGATTTCTATATCATTTAATAGCTCTGACTTGCAAAACGCCAAGTTCAAAAGTGCTATCTTTTGACAATGTTTTATAAATCCATGAATGCTGTTATTCCTATCAAATGCAGAATGAGGTAGTCGGATGCATAATACTGCAGAATTGAACAAAACAACTCAAATAAAAATAAAATAAATCTTGTAGAACATGTAAAAGTTATATGTGAAACAAGTGCTCACACCAGCACCCAGAGGGGGTATAAGTGTGGCGGGGCATTTCAGACATGAAAGGTGAAGCCGCAAAAATGACATCAGTTCAGCGGAAGTGATTTAGAATCTCACAGTTAAAAGAAAACTGGCATATATGTACACAAGGAAATCTGGCAAGGCATCTCCTTCAGCAAGGTATGTGTCCCACAGCCGGGTAACAAGATGAAAAGGGATCTGATAAAACAAAAATACAAAGATTGATTAAAAAATCTCTATATTTTATTGTTTGAAACTTGAGAAATTTGCAGTTTCAGGCAATCTTGTAAATTGTAAGTGAATTTTTAAATGTCTGGATCAAACCTCGCGTATTAACAGACAGTTGAACCAACGAAAAGCAAATTGAAGAAATTCAAGACCTTGCTCTTCCATATGCCTTGAAACAGGTTCTATTTCAAAAAAGAAAACAAATTCATATACAAGCAGAGTTACACAAAGTGTTGATGTGGCATTTCAAATACATCACATGTATCATATAGACGAGGAAAAATTACAACCAGATAGCATTTATCATTATAGCACCAAAAAATTCCATCCATAGAAAATACTTATAATTCTATATGTACTCTTTTGTTGTAAAATAAGAGGTTCTTCGCACCAGGCTCAGTTGGTGCACGAGTGTAAAATGAAATGGGAGTCAATGCAGACCCTTTCTCCTAGAGAGAAACAAAGGGAAAGAGGAAGTCTTTACCATCAATGCGCCTAACCAGTTCCTTCAACCTAAACACGAGTCTTTGTATTCCTGGTTGAGCAAATGTGTAATGATCTTGCATGCCATCTAATAACTTTGAGAGGCACCCGTAGCAATCAGCCTCTATGTTAGAGATTTTATCAGGAGATAGATCAGATATGGACCAATTATCGATGTCTCCTTCTAAGTGTTCTGATAAGAAAACGACCACGAATGGTGTAGCCAGATCATTTATTCCCTGAACATATCCGCTTGCAGGATGCCGGATTGCCCTGGAAAGAAAACAAGATGCAAAATACAATGATATACAGCACATTATAACCAGTCATTTTTCTACCTTTGAAAATTTACAATCTAATACAATTTCAACAAAGGAAATTCAAAACCTTGGAACCAAAATATGATTGTTCACTGAAAGTCATGATGAAAAAAGCAGGTGACACATGCCATACATTTGAATTGCAAAGCATTCAAACGTTCTCAATAACAGGAAAGAAATACAATGACACTTCTCGATATCTGGCATCACAAGTTATATGATAGACAGGTATATCATAGGATTGGACTTTGGCTGTTCTTCAAGGCGCAGTTTCCATCTAGTTTGAAGTGGCAAAACATCATTTCCACGCCCAAGTATCATTACCTTTACACAATTATGATGGTCAATTCCAGACCTATTGACTAAAATACCTCATGCACTGCATGCCCTTTAACACATCCATCTAAGAAATGCTTGTGTTATGTGATCATGTCCTCTATCCATGCATAGACAACTCAAGGAATGAAGGCAATGCAATTCCACAGGTGATTTTCCGAACAAAAGCAATCCAGATCACATGATTACCAAATTTTCATGCAATTTTGCAGAAATAGCAACAGCTACATCAAGAGAACTTTTAAGGATGAGTGCATCTAGACTGCAAGTAAAGAATAAATCAGATCAAACTAAAATGGTTCCAAGCTTCCAGCCTAGAATAGCAGTGTCAGACTATTTACCACCAGAAGTATCAAATTGATATGTTCAATAGGTATGGTTAATTTCTTTTGCAGTGGACAAAGGAAAGAAAGAAATAATAGAGGAACTTATGACCCATATGCTACTATGCCAACTCGTTACTAGTCCTCGTATAAACCCACAATTCATGGCCAGCAGCTTACACATCAGTGTTTAAGCATAAATGATGCAGTAGTCAAGAGATGACAAGCAAAAGGAGTATGAATTGGGACATAGAACACAGGCAGGCAGTAAAGGAGAAACTGAAGGAATAATACCCCTGAAAGTTCTCGTCACTGCTATCCTTGATGTATATGCTGAAATCTTTGTACACCGAGACCTAAGCACCAATAAATATCCAATTGACATTCCAGATTCTCTACAAGCTTATTTTGTACTTGACAACGTTACACTGACTTATGTGAGAAACTATTTGATGAATGCATAAAGTTGAAAGGATTCAATTTCAATACATCTAAGAAATTTTTTTTCAAAAAAAAAGGACTAGCCTTACAAAGTAACACCTATTTCATTGCTCAAAATTAAGATTCAGTAAAAGTTACCTAATCTAAGTCATGAAAGTTCTATGTTTACTATTATAAGTAACAGCTGAAACTTCAAACAACTTTTTATCAATCTGCTATAACACAGACTAGCAACACTTGATGTACATGTTTCTTGTATGTATGCATGAAATTGTCACAAGACTAATAAAAAAGGATCGGCAACATTTCTTTGGAAACTACCAGAGGACAAGTAAATTAATAACTTAGAAGAAAAAAATCAACATAGTAAGCATATTTAATCAAATAATCATCAAGGCAAAAAATAATAATGTATCATTCTATTTGATGCAAAACTACATCCAGGATGTTAATGATGATCAGGAATGGAAAACCAAGATTGTTATCTGACCATGTGTAAAGAATGCGCTCCAAGGATTTCTGAACTTGTGCTTGCTGAAAGAAAGTCACATCAGGTACAGTTCTTGGACAATCAACAGAAATCTAGGAAAAAAAAGTTAAGTGTCAAGAACAGACAAAATAGGATCAACAAAACATGTGCATTCAATGTGGAATACCTGGCGAAGCATATTGATCTCGTCATCTGAACGTTCCATGTCTGGAATGTCATAAAACTGAGCAACACAATCAAGATACTCATGCCGCTTCCTTCTCAAAACTCCCTCCCTTCTATCTGAATTAGGTGGTGCATATCCCTGTTGTCAGCTCATATTTAAATCCAAAACAAGCACCAAATCCTTTTTCATAGAAAAACAGCTCTCATTTATAACTCTTAGAGACTATTAGGTTAGGCCGTAGACATGCTGTCACCTGTAAGTTAAGAACCCCTATACATGTTGATCCCTACAGATGAATATGAATAGCAAATATTTACTAAAATCACCAGCCACTGAAACGTATAGAAAACAAAACAAGCAAAATCTAGTTTCAACCAGAAACCACATCAATGGTCGCCATAATGACATGAAGTCCTAGTACTACTTTTCCTAGATATTCAATCTAAGCCGTCTGTTGTTGCACCAGTGAGGATATGCCATGAATATAAAAAAACCAAAATGAGCTTCAAGTTGTAGACCATACCTAGGAACCTCAAGTTTTTATATGGGAAGTCCTTTCATGATAGGAAAACTTACCAAGAGAAGTCTCCAAACATTGGGGCGCATATATGGTGGCACACCACTCCAAGCTAACTCCCGCAATCTCTCTGCACAAAGAATTTCAAAGAAAAATTATAGCACATGGAATGCATATAGAATGAAGAGTAAAGAAAAAAGCATTTTGAAGCTCAACTAAAACATAAGTAATTGTCAAGAAAATAAATATGACATCTTTCCAAAATCATATAGGTTGGAAAAATTTGACGTCTAACAACTGAGTTTTCAAAACTCCAAATTATTCATGACAAGCAAATGTTATTACAGATCATAATGCTCCACATTAGTGCAGTGTTGCCCAAATCTAATGACAAATGGAATCATTTAGCAGCCTAGTTTCATGGATAACACATATAAGCTGATGACATTTTACTTGGCATTTATTTGCAATTTTCCAACATTGAAACTTTCGTTAATGAGATCTAACTCAAATTGTAAAGTAAACCAAACACTCACGTACAAGGCAGCAATTTCATAGAAAAATACCTAATATTACTGTTGTTCCAGATAGCTCCTTAGTGAACTTCATCACTCTAGTAGAATCTGTAGCTCTAGTGCCAATAGGGGTCTTCTCAGTGCCTTTAGATTTAGTCTCAAGATTTGACATTGAAGGCTTCAGTTTGTTCATAGATGCATTATCCTTTAGCTTGCCTAGATTCCGGGCTTCTGCCTATATACGAAAACAGATTATCCTTAAATCCTTAGTCACTAGACATGGCACACAAAAAAGGTAACCAATTGCTGGAAAGTGTATTTGTCGTCTAAATTACCTCCCTTGACATGTCCACTCGATCACTTATGCCCACATCATTTTCCGAAAAGCTCCTTCCAAAACTAGGTGTTCGTTCTTGCAAGCTTGGATCCTCTGGTGGATCTGTTTTTCTTGTCAATAATACTTTACCAGGAATACTGCGGCCTTTAAGCAACCTTGATTGCATTTAAAAATTCAGAAAGAATTAAATAAGGAATTTGTGACATAATTTTTTTTGTCAAAATGACATTAATTAATTTATTTACTTTGAACAAATTGAATCTAGCAACTACAAAGTTTCCAAACATGAAAACGGGCCGAACATAATTCAATAGAACTGAATTCTGACATCGTTGAACTATTCAGAACACCAAGAAAACCTCATTACGAGAATAACAGCATAAACAGCCAGATACAGAGAGCATTTTATCCAGCTAAGATATTTCCACTATATCAAAATTCGATTATTACATCCAATGTTAAGAATTTAGATACCTTTCTCCTCACATGTCATTTTATCTGTTTACATTTTAAAATCAAAAATTATAATTATAATTATAATTGTTGCGTAAAGATTAAATTATAATTTCCTCCTCTCTATTTCAAGGGAAAAAAAAGAGGAAATTTTCATTCTTATCTGATTAATTTCCGTCAAAATCATACAAGAACAAACAACAAGATCAGTATCATCAATCATAACCAAAACTAATTCTTCCATTTAAGATCCAAATGTTATAATTTGACCTTGATCTAAATTAAGAGATCTGAATGCTAAGAGAAAAATGCAAAAAACAAAAAACAAAAGCTCCACTTAGAAAGATCTAAAGCTTTATCATCATCATCATTATCATTAATTTACGAAAAAAAGAAAGAAAAGGACGATACCCTTGGACATTTTTTAGGGTTTGGTTAAATCTTGAATCGAGACTAGAACTGCTATCGTTGTTGTTATTGTTCTTCATTGTT
Source organism: Dalechampia spathulata (assembly GCA_948192965.1). Lineage (NCBI taxonomy): Eukaryota > Viridiplantae > Streptophyta > Magnoliopsida > Malpighiales > Euphorbiaceae > Dalechampia > Dalechampia spathulata. The sequence goes on along the minus strand of CANYBF010003145.1, from coordinate 16,829 downwards.
TCTGTTTCTTCTTCTTCTCTTCTTCTTTGTCTTTTTCGTTCTGTTTAGTGATGTTTCCTTTTTTTTTTTTTTTTTGCTATTTTGCCATTTATTCTTTTCGTTTATTATGAACAAAGAAAATAAATAAATCAATAAAATTGCAAAATAATATTTATCTGTTTTTCAATTTTTTACTAATTAAAGAAAATCATATAAATTTACTGTCTGATTTTTTCGTATTTCTCGTTTGTTGTTCGAATAACTTTTTATAATTAAATGTTTAAATTAAAATACTTTGTAATAATAAAATATTTTATAATATATTTAATGAAATTCATCATATCTCATGGAAGATAAATATTAGCCTGATTCAATTTAAAATCAAATTAAATTCATTAAACTAAATTAGTCAAAATTTTCATAAAAATAACTTAAATAAAAATGAACTGTTTATATGAATGGATTAATTACTAAAATTTAGAGACCATTATAATTTTTAATTTTTATGAAATCAAAATAATTTTCTAATTTTGTTAGATTTCATTTTATTTCCTTTTGCCCTTGCATACAACACATTTGAGTTTTTTTTTTTTAGTAATTACAGAATGTTCCGATACTTGAAGAACAACGTGAGTACAATCTAAATCAAACTTTCATATGTCAATTGTTTTCCTTCCTAGCTCGAAAAATTTTCTTTTGCATCGTCTTCATAGTTTGCTTTCTAATACAATAATACCATTGTCATTAAATTCTTTTATTTCATACTTGACAGATGAAAATATAGTTACCATAAAATGATTAAAAAAAATATACAATTAGGAATTCATTAATTATTTTATAAAGTATTCATAATTTTTTTTATTCTAATGAAATATATTTGATCTATATTTATAACTATTAACTTTATTAGCTGTGACTTTATATTATCACATGCTTCTAAAAAAATATTCACATTTAAACTATAACATGTCATCAAGCAATTGTTGTATATATATATTATTTATATAATTTGAACAAGTCACATAATAGGTAATTTTAGTATCCTATTGTTATACAAGCTCAAAATATTTTACTACCCATAAACTATTTAATGATAGTTATATAATAAAAATATATGATAAGAATACATTATATTGTCAAAATGTGCTTCTGAGGTCATACAAAACTTAGAGTATCCTGACTGCTCTGTTATCTCATTGGTTCGAACGTCTCTTTGAACTACTTTGACTTGCGTTCATCAAACGATAAATGTTGAGTATAAAACTCAATAGTATCTAATAAAAATTGTATTATAAAAAAATTCTATTTCCTTTTTATAACAATTTTAATTAATTAATAAAATAATTAATAGTATCATAATAAATATTGTAATAATACATTATATAATCAATAATGAAATATCACTATTATAATTCTCTATAAATAACTTTTTAAATCATACATCATTTTCATGGATCAACCATATTATCTCTTTGTACATCAACAAAATAGCAATGATATGTTTTATATCAATGAATGCAAATATAAATTGTTTTCCTCTTTTCTTGTAGCAATGATGTGCTATATGATAATAAATTCAAATATGTTTTTTTGCTCTTTGTTATCTCATCATTTCTCTGTCATTTCATCATTTCTCTATAAATTCACTATTTTTTTATGAATTCATCATTTATCTATGATCACATCAATCTCTATCTCCGATTGTGCACAATCTATATTGGATATATTTTTAGTAATTTATTTTTCCAGTATATCTCTGTATTTTTTATCTCTATATCATTTTAATATATAAATATACTAGTTTCACTCTTATTTCACCCTTGATATTTATATTTGAATCTTTCTTATTTCTCCATAATGTCATGCTAATGATATATGATGCATGACTTTATCAAGTATGCATTTATATGATGACGACACAATTATAAATCAATAACATTTCTAGATATATTCATATATCATATATCCGATATTTGTAAATAATAATCAAATATTTATAATATTTCATAATGATATACTTGTACCTTCAAACCTTTTTATTTACCTATGGATTTCATTTATAAGTCAATTAATATTAGACATAAACTTATTTTTGCTTTGCCTTTATCTATCTATAAAATAGGAATAACAATCCTTATACTCTCTTTACCTGACATATATAAATTCTTTGGTATATCAATCAATTAAATCATATAAATATTTTAGACATTTATATACGTATATTATTTATGCCTCTTTTTGGTAACCATTTGAATTTAATTCATTAATTTATAAATCACAATACTCAACATATATATAAACTCATTATGAACTAACCATATTATCCTAATATTAGAATTGATTGTGTATTAATTAGTTGTAGGTGTAAGTTTCAAATAAATTAATCATTATAAATCTTTCTTAATATTATCAATGCAAGGTTGGTCAACGTCTTATGACAACTTCTTATTCCATCAAGGCATGTAGTTCAAACATGTTAACTAAACTTAGTCATTTTATCCCAAGTTGCATCATGTACATAAGCATTATGATTGATGTCCAGTTAAGCTACCTAACAAATATCTTTATATGCCAGATTGTCATAAATTTGCTAAGCCATATGGGCGTGCAAAGAGGCCGTACGAAGTGCAAAAATTTCCAGAAAGTTTGGTACGGGCATACCACTTTATGGTACGATCATATGCGATGTTTTAGCATCACTTTGGAGACATTTTTTAGGTGCCATACGGGTGTACGGGAAGGCATACGGCCATATGGGTCAAAATATGTATTTTTCAGTATTTTTGAAAAAGTTGTATAATGGCTCTATTTTGCATTTAATGCATCTCCAACGGCCATATAAGCTTAGAATAGCTTATATAAGTGTACATTAACCTTATTGAAGGTAGGAAATCAATCTACAATCATTATTTTCTTTGTTAAATACATTTTGATGTATTCTTGAGTATTTCTTAATTTCTTGAGTTGTAAATCCTTTGAAAAGGATTCTGGGTTTCAATCATTGTTATCTTTCTCTTGGGATATTTTTTGAGAGATAGGAAGGAATTGTGATTGAGTTAGGTTTAGTGTAAGCCTTAAGAAAACACTTGTTGTAAGGGTTTAGTGTGAGCCTTGGAAAACACTAGTGATTGAATTCTTGTGAGAAGAATTCTTTGTTGTAGTTGTGAAGTTATTAGTGGAAACCTAAGTTGTTTGCTTGGGTAAGTGGATGTAGGCATTTGTTGGTCGAACCACTATAAATTTTCTTGTGTTTCCATTTCTTTACCTCTCTTCAATTCTTGTTTGATTATTATGTTGCCATCCATACTTGGGATTTCACATACAATGTAATTTCAATCACTCCTCAACCAGGTCATTTAATAAACTTGTTTAATGCATTTGGTAATTAATTTAAGTTTAATCATTTATAGTTCTATACTCTTTGACATGTTTTCCTAGCTCTAGGGATTGTAATTCAAAGTTTCCAATTCTCAGGTTATACATGCACTTAAACAATTATCCTCTATTTAATAATTCCTTCATTTTCAGGTAAGTTATGTGTATATATCCATCAATTTATACAATCATAAACTGGGTTCTTAAATTATAACCATGTCAAAGAAGTTTACATCACCTAATATATCACAGGCATCTATTAACGCAACAACTATGTTATATATGTAATTAATACCATGTACAAATAACTACCAATTTCTCTCATGTCCATTGCAAGCAAAATTTATGATAATTTCATTTTTCAACAGCTTATTTTAATGCACACATATATAAAAATTTACAATCACACACTTATTCGTATCACTAAAGTTATGAAGTTATCGCCATAATTGTACAATAATCATGGTGTTATAATGATGATCATCAAAACACACCAAAGCTATTATATTATGGATCCTTCGATCCATATTTTAAATATAATAAAATCACTTATAAATAATTAGCTTATTAAGCTTAACACATGCATGCATAAGACCTCTATTTTCCTCTACCAAAAAGATTCATGTTACATCTTACCTTAAGAATTAATTGTTCACATCATCTTCTTACCCTTCTTTTCCTCTTCTTTTGTCTCTTTTTAATTAAGTTAATTAATTTTAATTTCAATTAATCTTTACTTTATTATATATATATATATATATGTATATATATATTTTAAAATATAGATTATACTCTAATAATTATCTTATCTTCTATGTTAAATTCTTCCATTTTAGTCAACACATCCTCCACTTAATAAACAAAAATAAAATCTTAATCATTAATATTAAAGAAATTGCAATCCCTTTAATTTTTTGAATTTCTTATATTTAATTACACATTCACTAAAATATATTAACTAAATTAATAATTCCATTCCAAATTATAATAATATTTTATTTTCATATTAACTTTGAAATTAGCCATATTAAGAACTATTAGTCTCAAAAGTAGTGGTCAAAAGGGGGATGAATTTATAAACTTAAAAATTAATATAATTTTAGCAAACTATTTTCAAAACAAGTAAGCTAATTTTGAAATCAGTAAACTAAAATAAGCTTTAGCAAACTGTTTTATCAAAAACAAAATCAATTCAAAAATAAATCAAAGTTATGAAAATAACTTGATTAATTTTTGAAAACTCTCCTTTGAAAAATAATAAATTAATTAAGATAAAATCTTTTTATAGTAGGCTAAAATAGAAAGAGAAGAGAAGAAAGTAATGAACACACAATATATAGTGATTCGACTTAAATGCCTACATTCACTCTCTCAAAATTAGTGTTTTGAGGCTCCACTAAAACAACAAGTTTTCAAAGGCTAAATTAGAACCTTTACCAAAAAGTTGTCAATAGGCTAACTTGTAACTCCTTCAAGTTTTTAGCATGCTAACTTAGCAGTCTCTACAAGTTTTCATAGGCTCACTTGACAACCTGCTTAAGTTTTCTCATAAGGCTAACTTGATAACCTCTTACAATAATAAAAAAGATTAAGTATAAAATCTTCTTTACAACCTTTACAAAACCTATTAAAAATAATGAGAATAGATATTCAAATGAAGCTCTTTTGAAAACACTTTTTGGATGTATATAAATTAAATCCTTTTCATTCTCTATCTGTATTTGTGTTTTCTAACTTTAAAACTCATATATTTATACTTAAAAAAATGATAGTTATATTCCAAAAATACATAGAGTGTGACTATGTAAGTTAATCAAAATCAATCTGAAAATAGCTTTTTGTTACGTTAAATCAGTGAGTTACCAAACTTGAATTTTGAAAACTTAAAATTTTTAAAGGAAGTATATCTTAAAATCACTTTATCAAAAAAGAAATTATTATATTTTGATTTGAGCTTTATAAGGTAAATATTCTCAAAATTTTCTTAACAAAAATTCTAAGAAATACCTTAATTAAAACTTTCAAAAATAAATAATCCCTTAAATCATCTTGTATCAATCCATTGGATTCCTTCCATCAATGTAGTTGTTGGATTTTGATTTTCAAAGTTAATTTGAAATGTTCCCTTTCATGTTGATAATTTAATAGTTGATTTTTTAAAAAAAATCAAAGATATTGAATCTACAATAACATAGTTTGGAAACAAATAAAATCATAAAAATCTTAACAAAATTATTAGATAATTATCTTATCTTTCCAAATATTTGAAATAGTAATTCCATTAGATAATTACAAAGTCAAACAAATCCATTAAAATATTTACAAAATAATCATTATCCATTAAAATTCAATAATCATGTGAAGTAATTAACATGATTAACAATCAATCAAAATAATTACCAATTAAATCAACAACAATTAAATCACATGTGATAAAAAATTGATGTGATTAGCTAACATGTCTAATGATAAAAGAATATTTATTTTAAAACATAAAACTTAATAAAATCAATTAAGTAAAAATCCATTTAAGTTAATTAAACAATACTTTAAACTTAATCAAATTTTGGCATTCATCAAAATTAGAAAGTCAACAAGAACCTTTTACATGAGGATTATAATGATAAAATCAACCTTATTCAACTGGTGTTTAACAACCCCTAAAGCAATACTCTAATGAAACATTTCTATATCATTAATTAATTAATTAGAAAACAACATAAACCTATATTATTTATAACACTCATCAACACTCTATCCTGTATCATCATGCACTTCTTGATTATGTATTATGAAATATGTATAATTAAAATAAAATTATTAACTATACGTATTCATGTATTTGTAAATAAATAAATATTAATAAGTAAATAAATAAACTAATGTTCATGATAACTCTCTCCTCTAAAGAAAATTTCATCTCAAAATTTATTTCTTACTAGTTTATAAATAATTGGGGGTACTGTTGTCTCATATGAACTTTCTCATTCCTAAGTTGCTTCCTGATTATTATGATGGTTCCATAATATGTTCACAAAAGGAATTTATTTATTTCTTAATTGTTTTATCTCTCTGGTCAGAATAACTACTGGTTCTTTATTGTATGTAAGATTGGATTAAATCTTGATAACTTTTGATGAAATTATATATGATGAATCTAATTTGTACCTCTATAGTATAGAAACATGAAATACATTATATATTCTATCCAAATTTGGTGGTAATGCCAACCGATAAGCTAATGGTCCAACCCATTTAAGTATTTCATATGGTCTAATGAATCTAGGACTCAACTTGCCCTTCTGACTGAATCTCATTATTTATTTCCAAGGTGATTTCAAAAATACTTTATCACCCACATTGTATTCAATATCCCTCCGTTTCATATTAATATAAGGTTTTTACTATTTGATGCAGCTTTTAATCATTCTTTGGTCAACTTAACTTTATCTTTAATTTTCTATACCAAATTAGGTCCTATCAGTCTTCTTTCTCTAACTTCATCCCAATTAAGTGGCATTCTACATCTTTTTCAATACAGTGTTTCGTAATGGAGCCATCTGTATGCTAGTTTGATAACTATTGTTATATATAAACTCTATCAATGGTAGGTACCTATCTTAGTTGCCTTCCCATTCAAAGACACATGCTTGAAGTATATCTTTTAATACCTGTATAATTCTTTTAAATTGACCATCTATCTATAAATGAAAAATTACATTTTAGCTCCTAAAGCTCTCTGGAAACTCCCTCAAAATTTTAAAGTAAATTAAGAATCCTTGTCTAACACTATGGATGCTGGAATTCTATGCAGTCTAACAATATCTTATATGTAAAGTTCTACTAATCACTCTAATCCATAATCCATTCGTACAGGTAAGAAATATGTTGACTTTATTTATTTATCTATTATTATTTAAATTGCATCATGTTTCCTTTGAGTTAATGGTAATCCTATCATAAAATCCATAGTAACTCATTTCTATTTCCAATCTGGTATAGGTAATGGACTAAGCAACCTAGTAGATACCTGATGTTTTGTTTTACCTATTGACAAGTCAAACATCAAGCAACATATTCTACAATGTCTTTCTTCATCACTATCCATTAGTATATTATTTTAGATCTCTGTATATTTTTGTGTTACCTGGATGATAATAATATAATAAATCATGGGCTTCTTAAAGTATTTGTCTCTTTAACTCTTCATTAGAGGTACATATTTTTTTTATACCATAATAAACCATCAAAATCAATAGAATATTCTAACATTCATATAATACACCTTATTCATCTATTTCTGATACTCTTCAGTGTTTTCTGCAGCTTCTTTTATTTGATCAATTAGCATGGGCTTCACCTATAACTATGCAAATATACTACCATAAAGCTGAAATTCAAACAAGGTATTCAATCATTATATCTCCCAAACTAACATCAAAGGTATAACTTGTAAATTAGCAAATGTTTTTCTACTAAGAGCGTCTGCTACCATATTATCTTTCCTCTGATGATATTCAATTAAGTAGTCATAGTCTTTGATCAATTTTATCCAATACCTCTATCTCATATTTAGTTTTTTATATGCCTAAATGTTTCAGACTTTTATGATATGTATAAATATAATATTTTTCTCCATACAAATAGTGGTGCTAAATCTTCAATGCAAATACTATAGTTGCTAACTCTGAATCATATGTTGGATAATTCTTCTTTTATGGTTTCAACTATCTAGAAGCATATGCTATCACCTTCAAGTCTTGCATCAGTGCATAACTTAACCTATTAAGAGATGCATCACTATAAACAATGAATTCTTTACCTGGAGTAGGTAAAGTTAACACTGGAGCTTGAGTTAAGCATTATTTCAATTGATCAAAACTCTTCTAAAATTTGGTAGTCTATTTAAAAGGAACATCCTTATAAAGTAGTTGAGTAAGTGGAACAACAATCATGGAAAATTCCTTGATAAATGGTTTATAGTAACTAGTTAAACCTAGAAAACTATGAACTTCACTAACATTCTTCAATGCTTGCTAATTATTAACAACTTAATTTTACTAGGGTCAACTCTAATATCTTTTGTTGATATCACATGCCCCAAAAAAGACATTTATTTTGGCCAAAAATCATATTTAGATAACTTGCCATACAATTATTTTTCTCCTAATGTTTGTGATACCGCTTGAAGATGCAAGTTATGCTTTTCTCTATTCCATGAGTACACCAGAATGTTATTAATAAATACAACTATAAAATAATATACATATTACTTGAATACAGTGTTCATCAATGCCATAAATATTGTTAGTGTATTAGCCAATCCAAATGGCATTACCAAAAACTCATAATGACCATACCAAGTCCAAAAAGTAGTCTTTATCATGCTATTATCTTTCACCTTGAGTTAATATTAACCTAATCGTAAATCTTTCTTTGAAAATACTATAGTTTCTTTGAACTGATCAAATAAATCATCGATCCATAGCAAGGGATGCATGTTCTTCATCGTGACTTTATTCAGCTATTTATAGTTTATACATAATCGTAGCATGTCATCTTTCTTTTTAATGGACAATACTAGTGCTCCCCACGATGATACACTCAGTCTAATGAACCCCTTATCTAATAATTCTTGCAATTGAATCTTTAACTCTTTCAATTTTTTTAGTGTCATCCAATAAGGTGTAATTGATATCGGCTTTATATCTAACATTACCTTAATTTCAAACTGTACTTCTTTAATTGGTGGTAAACCTAACAATTCTTTTGGAAAAACATATGGAAAATCATAAACTGTAGGTATCTCTCATTGAGCTTCAATATTTTTATCTGAGTATCTGTAACATGTGCTAAAAATACTTCACAACTCTGTATCAGTAATTTTTTAGTAGTAGTTGCCAAGATAATAGTAGCCATTATTGATGGTTTACAACCCTATATCATGATATTATCATGAATAGGATCTTTGAACACCATAATCTTTAATTTATAATTAACCATTGCTTGATATTTAGATAACCAGTCCATCCTCAATATCACAACATATTCTTTAAATGGCATTTTAATCAGTTCAGATGGGAAACTGATAATACATGATCAATGGATAAACCTTATCTATTCATCTAATAATAATATCATATCCTATTATACTAGACACCATAATATCATATCCATTATTTCCACATTTCAGATCAAATATGCAAGTAAGTTTAACATTTATATATGAATGAGTTGATCCAGGGTCAAATAAAATGAATACCTCACAATCATAGATCAAAAAAGTACTGACTATCATATTTGTAGTTGATGCATCCTCTTATTATTATATAGTGTAAACTCTGGCTAGATCTCCTTGGGTTATAGGTTGATTGACTGAACCCTAACTACTACCTCTGCCCATTTCAGCTCTACTCCTGCCTTTACCTTTACCATTTATTAACCCTGACTTTTTTCCCGTGCATTACAGTTTCATGTTTTCATCGATTCGGTTGGGAACAGGTTCCCGATATCGACCCTGATTTGTACACTTGCCTTTGAGCTTCCTCTAAGTGTTCTAGACATATGGAGCATGTTATATTTTACTTATGGAAGGTGATGCACATAATATGTATTTCATGATATGTGCAACATGCTATGCATGTCATGTAAATATATGCATGGTGGGCGGCCTTTTCCCAAGCAAATATAATATTCTCCATATGGTACCATGCCTTAAGGTCCTAAATGATGTTACATTGGGCGGAGCACATAGGTCAAAAATGGATCATGTCGGGCATATGATGTTACATGCTATGCATATAATACTATATGTTGCGTACAAAGCTTATAAATTTCCAGAATCCCACATTGTTAATGTGATTTTCTTAATCCCATCCCCCACACCTATAAATATAAGCCTTGTATTTATAGAAAAGGGTCCAAAAATTAATCAAACTTGCCTAAATTCTACCAAATTCTAATCTCACTTAATTAAGTAATTAACTTAGGATTAGTGACTAATTAACCCTACTTAAAGCTCTAATCACATTTAGAATTAAGATTACAGAAGCACAATCCATTTTGGTGAGTTAAATGCCTATTTTTTACTCATTTTCATTTTATTTCATTATGGGTTTGTGATTTTTAGGTTATTGTTGATGGTTGGCTTCAATCATGCATGTTTTAATGACTACCAATACTTATTTATAGTTTAAATGATCTATTGTTGTTATAAATTTGCTAAGATTTGGGTTTAATTTTATGTTTTTGCTTAAAAATGCATTTTCCTTTAGATCTGATTCATGACATGTTGCATACATAGCTTACATATGGCGTATATCATGTGATATGCTATGTACATCATCTTTTATTTTACTAGAAAATGCATGTTTCATTCAATTTTTGCTTGTTTCCTATTGTAATTTGAGATTCGCAGTAGCATTAGTGGCTTCATAATAGCCCTAATGATATGAGTTCATCATACATTGATCATATCTCATTAATTTTGGCTTTTAAATCATATTTTTAAGTTAAATGCTTATTTAATTTATTTAATTGATGTTATTTGACGTGATTGGCTTTGGTTCGTTAAGTTTATTATCTCTAATTGGCATTTATATAATGTTAGTGACTCCCATTTCATTATGCCATGATCAATTGCTTATGATTTTGCCATTAAATAATCTCTTTTCACTTAACTACTCAATTAATGCTATTTTAATTGTGTTTATATGTGTCACTTAACATGTTTAGCTTGATTGGACATTGATTTATTTCTAAGTGATGTTTCATATGATCTTAGAAAATTTTGGTTTTGTTATTGATCGATTTTGCCTAAAACTGATTATTTTTGCATGATTTTCATGATCCGGCTCATGTTTATTCACTTTTTCATGATTGTTGCCATTACATTCATTGCACTTTGGCTCTTGATTTATGCTTTCATGTGGCACTGAATTAGTTGATCTAGTCCTAAATTTGCTACTAATGATTTTGCTTATATTTTTTACATTTTCACTCATGCATTTTCAGCTCGTGCTACCCGAGGTTGACTTATTTTCAAGTGGTTGATACATTGATTAGTGTCTTGAATTTTTGTATCGATGAAGATCCTTTGTAATAGAATAGCTTTATTATCCCTTTTTCATTTATTTTAGCCCTAAATCCCTCATGTATCCCCTATCATCTTTGATCCCTTTCTTCGGGCCATTATTATTTTTCATTCATGCTGCTATGCTCGTTTTATCATTACTATATGATATATGCTATGCCATGTCATCTCACATGTCATGCCTATGCCATGTCATCTCACATGTCATGCCTATGCCATGTCATCTCACATGTCATGCCTATGCCATATCATCTCACATGTCATGACTATGCTATGTCATCTCACATGTCATGCCTATGCCATGTCATCTCACATGTCATGCCTATACCATGTCATCTCATATGTCATACCTATGCCATGTCATCTCACATGCCATGCATATGCTATATTATCTCATATGTCATGCATATGTCATGTTTTATGCCATGATTACCATATTATGATGCCATGCTTTATCTGCCATGATTGCTACTATGCTATACCCTATTATGTGCTTATTACATGCTTATGAATGCTCGCCTGCCTAGGGCAATTAACTTAACTAAAATGATAAAAGTGAACTTAAAACTCTGAGTGAATAGATCTTCACAACCCGAACATATCTTTGAAGGGTTTGACTTAGCACTCATGCTAATAGGTTGATTGAACCAAATCCAAAATCATCTAATGGTAACTTTATCTTGTGACTCTTTTATGTTCATCTCATTCCTCGAGGTAGCCCTTTGAGAAGACTGCATTTTTGCTATGAGCGGGCCCTTGATCCATGCATCAAAAGCCTCACTTTAGGTCACGGTGAAAGCCCTGCCCATAGTGGTGACTCCATTGGGGACATACGGTAAAAGTGTGATGGCATTGAAATCTCTGAGTTTCATATCATTTTTCCCATTCTAGTTAGGGTAATTGTATTGCATTTCACGTACATAGTTTATGTCTGCACACCACTGTTTGTCCTATGTCAAACCAGTGATTGTGGGTGAGTGATTACCTTGGACTCTATTTGACTCCTCGAGAAAATGAATTGACCTTCATTACTCATTGCCTTGTACCATTAACTGTCGATGGTTCCTGATGGATAGATGCTAGGTATAATTTTATATTAATGATTCCATTCACTTGGATACACATACATGCATACTCATGCATAATTTTAACTAACTATTTTCTTTTGCAACCATAATGTTGGATGTTTCCTAGCATAGGCCATGCATACATCTTACGTGTTGTATTATGCGTATCACATGCAATCGCATACGCATACACATGCATTCATGTTAACTCTCTCTGTCATGTGCAGACCATGTTAGACTTATAACCCACTAAGAATGTCACTTCTCCATCAAACACTTTCTGCTTAGTGCTTGATGATGCTTCACTTATTATGGTTCAGTAGCTCATCGATTAGTCTATGGCTAAGCTCTTATCTAATGACTTTAAGATTCTTCTACAGTAGCAAATTTGAGACGCTCTCAATCCTAGAGATTTCATCACCTCCCCAGCTCCTATGAAGGATAAGGAGAAAGTGGTCAATCTGTACGATGCTAAGATAGATGATGAGGTCTCACTTCATATTCATGATGTTTATAAGTCTAAGACCTTTGCACTAGAGTAGAAGATAAAATAACTACAGTCTATCATGAAGACCAAGGGCATGAGGTCTAATCTTGACTTCGATGAGTTCTTTGTCCAAGCTATCAAGGGGCTTCCTACGAAGTTCAAGCTCTTGGACGTTCCTAAGTACAGCGAGGTTGGGGATCCGAAGAATTATCTTAAGACCTACGATGATGATGAATACTATAGACTTATCGGATAAGCAAATAGTTTGACTCTTCTTTATCTTACTAGAGGGATTAGTGCTAGCTTGGTATCATAGTCTCAATAAGGTAACCATGACCAAATGGAAGCCTCTCTGCACTATTTTTTTACAAGTAGTATGGGTTCAAATCTTGATTTGATATTACTTTGCTAGATCTGGAGATGGTAACGTAGAAGGCTAATGAGTCTTTTATAGACTACTTTAGCCAGTGGATGGATAAAGCTATGCTAGTTAGATAGAAACCATCTGAGTCAGACATGATTAATAAGCTTATTATGGGGTTGCTACCACTATATAGGATAAGTTGAAGTATCAAACGTTCCACACTTTTGAGGACATCTACTCTGTCGACCAACAGATTGAGTAGACTGAGGGGCTGAAGAAAAATGAGAATTCCTTCTTCAAACCCAAAACCACCACATACACCCAAACATACCATAAATCCTACTACATCAATGCCTTGCAAGCGCTAAATCCTATACTCTGAAACACTACTCAGTCCCGAAGGTACTTGAATCTTGGGATGCTACTTTCCAAGGTTTTTGGGCATCTTTTTAAAGCCAAATTCATTAAGCCATTGGAGCCAAATTTCCAAACGCTACCCTCAGCCTCAATAGACACCAAAACCTACTACCACTACCATCAGCATCACAACCACAACACTAATGACTATCGCTCTCTTAGGCAGGTCATTTAAGACTTCATTGATTCGAGTGAGCTCAAAGATCCCAAGAAATCCAAACCCTCAACAAGGACAAACCTGTTGCCTAACTACCATAAGGCTAACCATACTTACATGCTCTAATTAGGGTTATCAGAACCCCTGGTTCTTAACTCATTCTCTCCCCTCGAGAGTGAGGTGGTCACTCAGTTACCTACTATCAGCTTTCAGCCTGGTGGTAGGTTTGACATCGATACCATTGACATATGGTATGAGAGTTTGGAAGATGAAGCTATAGCTACTTAGGGTTCCTTCAAATTTGAATTGGTAAAGGTTCAAAGTTCCAAGAAAGGCAAGTCGACTAGGACTCCTAAGGCAGCTAAGCTAACATTTAAATATCTCAAGCAATAAAAGGGGTTAGGTACTAATAAGATATCCTTTCAAGTCTGTAACATTACTCATAGTGGTAAGGTGTTCACTCCTCCCAACATGGGGAAGAAGTCAGATGCTCTAAAGAAGCTAACAGAGGCTAGACCTGCCAGAGATAAGGCTGGTTAGAGCAGTGCTCTAGCTCTGTAACCTATTGATAAGGTTGCTCAGCCTGATAATGTTATCATCAAGCTGTTGAAGAAGACATAAGCTAATATCAACATTTAGGACTTGGTGCTATCCTGCCAACAACATTGATAGGCCATCATCAAGGCTCTCTTTAGTATCAGGATTTCTCTATCTACCTCTGCCTTTAGCATGAAGAGACAGTTGGTAAACTGAGAGTTATGATCTAGCATGATCACTTTCTCAAATGCGGATTTACCAGTTGAGGGTATCCATCATAACAAGGCACTTTTCATCAAGGTGTATATCATGAACTTTACCACTTCTTACATCATGGTGGATGATGGCTCTAATATCAATGTTTATCCTCTCAAGGTATGGTCTAAGCTTGGGATCCAACCTTCAAACTTAAAGCCATCCAAGATGATCATCAAGGATTATGATGAGTCTAAGCGAGAGGTTATCGATACCTTCATTGCCACTATTACTGTTAGGTCAATCAAGTCAGTAGTGGAGTTTACAATCCTTGACAGTCGAGTGTCATTTGCTTTACTTTTGGGACGACCATGGTTCCATCTGTTGGGAGGTGTGCTGTCCACCTTGCATCAGAAGATTCATGATGAGGGTGTGGTTACTATCATAGTCGATGATGAGATTGCTCTAGCCTGCATGATTGGTTTTTAGATCACCACCATCGAAGAACATGAGTCATGCTCGTACCAACTGAGTCACACCATGAAGAAGATATTACGCAACATGAACTTTATTATGCCTAACAAGTGTTTAGGCTGGTACTAGTAGGGTCCGGTAGATTCAACATCCCTACAACCATATGGGAGGAGAGATATTATATTGGGTTTGATCCCTATACTTTAGACAAGCCAGAAGAATGCAAGATGGTTGCCTTTATCCAAGGAGAGACGTAACATGATCATGCTCCTAAGTTGCTTAACTTAGATGACTTCTTTGACCAGAAGTTCACCATCTTTGGTGATGTCTGTGGTTTATCAGACTTGACAACATCCAAGTAGGTTATTACCACTTCTTCAACCATTAGCTCTAATGATGCTTTTTAAATTTTGGTGATATTGCTAATCTCACCACCAGTTGCCTTGAATCGAAATTTACTCCAGTTGCTACACTGGAGTCCAAGCTGCAAAGTTTGGATATAGAGGATTTGCTTCTTCAAAAGGTCCACAAGGACATTACCACACTTATAGATTATACTTTTGATGAGATTATGTATAAGGATGATGATGTCCCTATCTCTGTACTTTTTGATGATGATGTAATCCCTTTAAAGTTTAATGCAATGAAAAATAGCTTTGCTTATGTTTGTGATGTGTATTTTGATGGCATTGTGCATGAACATGAACATTACATGAGCATTTTTGATATAACACATCACACATTGAAACTGTTAACATTAGCACAGATGACAGGCCCTGCCCTCTTCAGATTTCATCAAATTTAACCTTTGATGAGAGAATAGAAATTATCAAAGTGTTAAAATAGCATATAAAAGCCTTTGCTTTAGGCTACAAAGACATGTCAGATGTCGATAAAACTATAGCAGAACATAGAATTCCAATTAGACCTAAGTTCAAGCCAATTAAGTGGAAGCTGCATTGACTCTAACTAGAATGGGCTTAAAAGGTTAAGGAGGATATCCAAAAGCAGTTGGATGTCAAGTTCCTTAAAGTGGTTGACTATCATGAATGGTTGGCCAATATGGTTATAGTTCCCAAGAAAGATGGTAGGGTAAGGGTACAAGGATTTGAATAAGGTATATCCAAAAGATGACTTTCCTTTACCTCATATCAACTTGTTGTTTGACAATGTAGCTATTAGCGCTATGTACTTCTTTGATGATGGGTTTTCTCGGTATAGTCAGATTCTCATAGCTATTATTGTTAATATGAAGACATCTTTCATCATAAAGTAGGGGACCTATTGCTATAAGATCATGCCCTTTAGCTTGAAGAATGCAGGTGCTACCTATTAAAGAGTTACAATAACCTTGTTGCATGATCTAATCCATAAGGAATTATACGATGAGTGTTATTTTATTAGGATATTATATGATTACATGAATGTATGTAGGTGATATAGTTAGAATAATAACGAAAGAAGATAATGATGCATTGGGACATCATAATCTATTAATTGAAGTTATTATATATATAGGATTTTGAATACAGTATTATAGTGAGTTAATGAATGATAAGTGTATTATAATCATTGATATCGATTGTATAAAATAGTTTATGCATGATATTATTTTCTAATAATTATATTTCCCACATGATATCAAAGTATATTGTCATAAACTATGAAATGATTTATATAAGTGA
>CANYBF010003056.1:0-12269 GCA_948192965.1 Dalechampia spathulata | reverse complement strand
ATGACATATCATATGCATGATATGTGAGATGACATATAACATGACATATGCATGGCATGTGAGGTGAATGACATATCATATGCATGGCATGTGAAGATGATGTATGACATATCATGTGCATGATATATGGAATGATGTATGGCATGGCATATGTATGACATGGCATAACGAATGACATATCGTATGCATGATATGTGAAGTGAATGACATACCATATACATGATATGACATAGCAATATATGTGTGTAATGGCATAGCATATGCATGATATGGCATAGTGATATGTATGTGAATTGGTCTTCAACATGGTATATGGTATGACGTACGGCGTGTCATGGTATACAGGATAGCGTGGTAAGTTACACGTATTACATTACGTATTGATATATTTGGATTGTATTGGCATACGAGATAATATATATTATTGCATGGCATAAAAATGTGTCATGTGTCATGTGACATGACATGTGATATGATGACATATATTTAGCAAATAGAAATCCATCCACGAATAAAAATACCAAAAGGCCGGTGAAAGGGATCGAGGAGAATGGGGGATACACGTGGGATTTAATGCTAAATCCTAAAATGAGGAATAATGCTATTCTATTACAAAGGATCTTCGTTGGTACAAAAATCCAAGACATTTAGTAATGTCTCAACCTCCTTGAGAAATTTCCACCTCGGGTAGCACGAGTGAAAATGCAAATAAACAAGCAAGATTGTTAATAGCAAACGAAATTTAGGACTTGATCAACTAATTTTATGCCATATAAAAGCACGAATCAAGAGCTGAAGTTCGATGGATGTAAAATGGCATGACATGGTGATGTGGCATGTGACATGATGATGTGGCATTTGGCATGTGGCATGATGACATGACATAATGGTGTATGACATATGGCGTGGCATATGACATGATGACATGGCATAATGGCGTATGACATGTGGCGTGGCATGTGATATTATGATATGACATAATGGCGTATGACATGTGGCATGGCATGTGACATGATGACATGACATTATGGCGTATGACATATGGAATGGCATGTGACATGATGACATGGCATAATGGCGTATGACATGTGGCGTGGCATGTGAAATGATGACATGGCATAATGGCGTATGACATGTGGCATGGCATGTGACATGATGACATGGCGTAATGACGTATGACATGTGGCATGGCATATTAGCATATGACGTGGCATGATAGCATAATATTCATGAGTTACTTTTCATCATGGCATATGGTATGATGACATGGCATATGACATGTCATAGTAAAAAGCTAAACATGGCAGTAAAGCTAAATAAAACAATAAGTTAAACATGGTAGTAAAGCTAAATAAAACAATAAGCTAAACATGGCAGTAAAACTAAACTAAGATAATAAGCTAAACATGGCAGTAAAGCTAAATTAACTTAAAAAATCAATAGGAAGGAAGATGATGGGTGGAAGCGACATATGAGGGATGAGGGAGACGCAATAAATACTTGAATTTGCAACAAAGCACAACATAACGACAAACGTTGAGGTTATTCCACTTGATTATGTGAACAAGGCTATGAATAGAATGGAGAAAGCTAACATTAGATATTGATTTGTCATTGACATTGGCAACACTCGAAAGCCTCGCCAATGAATTTTGTACAAACTTCTGAAGCGATATAATATTTAATTCACATTGTTAAGAAATTACACTTCCTTTTCAGTTGTTTGTTTGAATAATTTTATATTGGCAATACAATGAGAGAGCTCCTTTATATGTTTTATTCATATATAAAAATTTACCATAAAATTGATCATGATGACGATTCTTGTTCCATTATATGTACACAAAACATATTTAAAGGTAAAAGCAACTCTAAGGATTAAAAATAATTATCTTCATCGTTAATTCAAACACTGTATTACATGTTATATGCTTTGATATTCCTCAAAACATCAATATATATACATGATGATGATGTTTAGCATGAGATTAGGCCTGCTTAGGAGCTTCCAAACGAAGGTAGTTGTACATGAGGCCATTAAAAGGAGCAACACTTCGAGACTGAGTGAGATACAAGGTGTTCTTTGTCATACCAGCCCATACCTGGAGCAATATGCTCTCGTAGCATACACAACGACCTCCCGTACGGAAACCCGTTGTATACACTACAAGGGATACCTGAACATGTATAAAAAGACGTCGTATAGGGACAACAGATAGTATGGCGGTGAAATCATCAAACAGAACCAATCATAACCCTGGATAACAACATACATTCAATTGAATGAACATATCAATAATAAAAGTATATTTATTACTATACAATGGCTCTGTTTATAATAACCGTACAAGTCACCACCAAACTACAAATACACTACTACCTCTTAGATATGTATACAAGCTACAATACAAGACTACAAAAAGTGAGCATGCTCGGCTGTCCCGGACCATCTCGAGATTGGGATTGCTGCTGAATCCGCCACTCTGCTGACACTGGCAGTCACTGCTCTGGGCCTTCTACAGTAGGCTCGGAACCTACGTTCATCAATTGATAAACGCTGAGTCGAAGACTCAGTGGTGCTAACTATCATACACACATATATCAGAAACAAGCATGTCAAACAACAGGCAATACAATGCAATGCTATGTTTGTCCCCTTCTCTCTCTTTCTGTTCTGTACTCTCTGTCCCTTTTTCCTTTATACTTATTGTGCACAATATATTCCCATGCTGGATCCCTATGTACCGGTACTCAACTCCCAAAGGAAGGCAACTGTAATCCTGGCCCGTAGGCCCTTTTGTTTTACCTATGTCTCGAGACACAACTCCCGTAGGAGGCAATAAAATATACGATTCCATTATGGAATCCTGTAATATATGATCCAGCATGCCTTTCCTCATTTTCTCTCGCTTTGTCTAGGCATTCACGATCCCATATGTCATGAATATGCTAACATACGAGAGTACCATATAGAAGCTCAAGCACAAATCATTTAACTTAACAAATAACAAGCTCATATCATCAAATAATAGGCAAATACGGGAATTCAATCCCCAAACATCAATCCTTAAGCCTCAATTGGCTTTAAAACAATAAACGAAGCAAAGAGCAACTCAATACAAACTAGCACTAACCTATAAGAAGTAAGCTTCTAATGACTAATCCCATCTCTAAGCTTCTAACCTTGCAAAATCACCTCTGATATGCTTAATCCCTTGAAGAAAGATGAACTCTAGGGGTTTAGGGACGTAAGGAAGGGTTTAGAAGAAGAAAAAAGAAGGAAAGTCTAAGAAAAGTCTAAGTTTATCCTCTTAAAAATGGTGTTTTAAGTCGCATACAGCCGTACCAAATACCTGTACGCCCGTACCAACCTAAAAACCCTGATACACTGATTTTCCTGCGAGTTGTCGTACGCCATACCACGTTTGGTACGCCCATAAGACCCTAAAGTTCCTGATGCATAACTTTTCCTACGAGCAACGGTACGGCCGTACAACCTCTTAGTATGCCCATACCGTCTCCAGGACCTCCAATTCCCTGTTCCCTCAAGCTTGGCATGCCCGTACGGCTATCCGTACACCCGTACCGCATGCCTAAAATTCGGACATGCTTAATTCAAAGCCCCTAACTCACCCATAACCTATGAAAAACACTCCGAAACCAACCTAAACACATCCAAATCACTGTCCCTCATCCAACCAAGAAGTCATGCTTCCCAATAAGGTGACAATAGCATGAGATACAATCACAATCAACATCATACAAGCATACATACATACATACATACATACATGTGTATACGTCATCAATGTATAACAAAACTCATATGCATACAGACCTCTATCCGTATACTAGCGTACAAACTACTAGGGCCTCACAAACGGGTGTAACATTCTTTCCTTGGACAAGTTGATCACTGGGCACAGGAATATTGCTAAACAACCAGTGCAATCCATGAGGCTCATGCCTCGCAATTGCATTATCATCTCTTATTCCTCCTGTCGTAAATAATGGTCTTCATCTTCCTTCTTCATTGTTCAACCTCACCTTGTACATGACAATAATTTCAACATTCTGGTGACATAAAATTAAGATATGACAAGATCAACCGTAAAACTTTGGCCTGATCATATACCTGTAGGCTGGCTGAACTGGCTGATGGTGTTGCCAATTGGAGAGTGTAATTCCCACTTTTGCTCATATCTTTTAGTTCAAAAATTATTTTCCATGTGGTTGGTTAGTATTTCTCATTTTCTACTCTTCTGCATTGCAAAAATAATTATATTAATATTGTGATTCATAGGATGTGGTATGAATGTGCACATTTTTATATATCAAGTGAGTAAAAGAATTATACTTAAGCACCTGAGAACATGAGTGTAGAACCAATCTTTCATGTATTTACTGGTGGCTACATCGTATACGAGATCACCTTTCCGATACAAGTCAGTATATCTTTCCCATATTCTATATTGCCTAAACCTGTGTTCATTGATTTTATTTTGTTAATAAGATTAAAGAGCCCCGACATATAAGAAGCGTAGATTGGTGGTAAGAGCTAACTTGTCATGAGTTTTATTGATATATAATTTATTAACGAGGTTTGGCTCGGTATCTGGTACAAAAAACTTAGCAGTTGAACGATCTGGAATGCCTATTTCCCAAACTGTAGGTCCAATTCTAGGAGGTTGATAATTTAGCATGCCCAAGTTGATGTTTCTTCCTGCAATTTGGACATGTACATAAGCAAAAGACCTTTACCAATCTTGACCAAGCAAAGGATGAGGAAGATGCATCAAGAGAGAATAAAAGGAAATGCGGAGTAGAAATTCACCAGGTTTGATGTCAATTGGTTTATCATGTACATATTCCTTGATGAAACTAGGAACCCAGGCATACAGACTATAAGCTCCAGGTAGAACATTCTTAATCATGAATTTTCCCTCTTTATCAGCTTGAGTCCAGAACTGGTAACCCTGAAATGTAATGGTGGTAAAGAGTTACTTAGAATAATCACAAAAAAAGGAGATATCAGTCTCAGGATTTGCATATTGCACACACACATATACATACACCTTGGTTTCAAATTGCCAAGAAGTTGCTGGTCCTGGAGATGCCAATCCCACATAAGCCAAACTTGCCAATGCTGATTTGCCTCTGAAGAGTTGAACAATTGAAGTAAATATTAATAGTCTTGTTATCATTTACGTTTCAAATTTTAATGGAAGATTGTGTTTGTCAACACAAATAAAGATTTTGTGATGAGATGACTAATGATAATTTACTCATTTATTATTTTCAAATGTCTTGTCATGATCCCTCTGCCATTGGCACAAACAAAATCTTTTAATTGGAGAAAGTTGTATGGCCAACTTTCAACTTCTTTTGTAGCCTAAGAACAGAAATTTTCTTAGTCCAACATACGATAAAAAATCATTCAAGCATATTTAAGGTGCATGAATTTATTGTATACCTGAATTTTAGCATCTTCCCATAATTTATTGTATCCATCTGTTAATGGAAGGGAATTTAGATAAACAAAAACAGGGCCAAAAATCTTTTTCCATGGCTCTCTATTTTTATACTGTGTCTTGATGTCCTTTCCACCGTAATGAAGGCTAGTAAACATTTGCAATTTTTAAGATGGAAAATATTATTTGGATTTATCATATATATATATATATATATATATATAGTTTATAGTTTATTTTATATAAATATAACTTACGGCCAGGATATTGGTACCGGCATGAGAGGTGAGCTCTAGCCTGGTTGGACCACCATGACAGAACTCATTGTTGGGTCGGATCATCCAAAATCCAGTAGGAGGGGAGTGTGTTATCCATCCATGGACCATACTGTCTTTGAATTCCATGGAGTATTGGTACTTGTCATCAACCTATATAATTATATAACAATCAACATTTATGAATATTTGACATCGGTTAATTGTTAATAAAAATAAAATCAAATAAGAATCACCTCTCCATCAAGTTTAGTATTATTTGGACGGGTTAGAAGAACTGCTTCGGGGTATGCGAAAGGTTTACCCTTATCACGATCTTGCATTGATGGCATAATTCTATGTTTATCATCCGATATCACCATATAATCAAACCTATTCATTCAAATCATGTACATATATATGTTATCTATCTCAAACATCTCTCATGAATCTTTCATATTATAAAACTAATGATTATATATATATATATATATATATATATATATATATTGAGTTAATTACTTGTCATTTTGAAGTTTGAAAACCATTCTAATTTAGTCCATGTTGACGTCAGGCCATCCTTGTAAACGTTCCATTACGGCATAAGCATAAAATCCAGAGCTCCCACACCTTACTATAAACCTGCAGAAAAGAAATGTTCTCTTAGAGTTAAATCGAATGACAAATAACACATTATAACAAAAGTTTCAAGACTGAAAACAAACCTTTTGTCTACATTGAGGGGCACAAGGGCTTTGTTCTTGGAAACTCCCTATTTCGTAGTGAAGGAAATGTTGATTGTTAGCCTAATATTCCACTCTTGGAATTTTGCAAGAGTGAGGGTGAGGTTAAGGAAAGGAATCCCACATTGCTTAGAAGAGAGGAGGGAGGGAAGATTGGAGATTATGAATAGGACTTCCATATTCCTTACAAACCATCCTAAAACAAGTCATTTATTTATTTTCTCTTCTTTCTTCTCTTGTAATATTTCCTTCTTAGTGAAATATTATTGGTAGTGCCTCGAGGACGTAGGCTTAATTGGCCGAACCTTATTAATTTCTGGTGTTCTTTTTATTCTATTTAATAGCTTTATTTTTGGTTATATTTAGTTAGTTATTTTGCTTAAATAACTAAGATTATTTTGTCTAAGAAAAGTTGGTATTTAAGTAATCTGGTGTGACCCACCATATTGATCTGGGAATTTTCTTAGTATAATTTTGTCATTATAATTTTCTAAATATTCTTGAAAATATTGCTATTAATTGTCACTTCCGCAACAAGTGGTATCAAAGCTTAAAGTTATAAAGTATGCTCTGTGGTTGCAGCTTAGTCTGATCTTCCACATCAGAAAAGTTTCCTTGGGCTAATTGAAATTTCGCATTTGTGGCTATTAAATAGAAGCTGTAGCAGAAATGATAGAAGGAAAAATTATATCCATACCAACTACATCAATATCTTCCACCTCTTACATCTTGGCAAGAGCTGGAATGGCAAATACAAGAATTGCAGTGGAAATTTTTGATGAAACAGGTCATTTCGATATATGGCAAAGTGAACTTCTAGATGCTCTTTTTCAACAAGGTCTAGTTATTGCCATTGAGGAAGAAAAATCAAAAGGGGTTGATGATAAAGAATGGAAGACCATCAACCGATTAGCATGTGGTACAATTCGATCATGTCTTTCCAGAGAGCAAAAGTACACATTCTGTAAAGAAACTTCTGTAAGTAAATTGTGGAAGGCATTGGAGGAGAAATTCTTGAAAAAGAACAGTCAAAACAAGTTGCATCTAAAGAAAAGACTGTTTTGTTTAACCTATGTTCCTGGTACCATGATGAATGACCATATTACCAATTTTAATCAGCTGGTAGCTGATTTGTTGAATTTAGACGTGACTTTTGAAGATGAAGATTTGGTCCTGATGTTGTTGGGATCGCTTCCTGAAGAGTTTGAGTTTCTTGAAACTACTCTCCTTTATGGGAAGACTGAAGTAACTTTCAGTGAGGTAACTGCTGTTTTATATAGTTATGAGCAATAAAGGAAAGAAAAGATGAAAAGCTCAGGTGGAGTAACAACAAAGGTATTGGTGACGAGAGATCGCGTTCAAAATAGGAAGAGAGAAAAGAAGGGGAGATAAAAATCCAGACCAGTCAAAGATGAATGTGCTTTCTATCATGAGAAAGGACATTGGAAGAAAGACTATCCCAAGTTAAAGAATAAAGGGAAGGCTCCGCAGGATGCAAATGTAGCATAATACAAGAGTGATGCAGAGTCAGAATTCTCATTTGTGGTATCTCCCTCAACATCTCATTCAGATGAATGGATATTGGATTCTGGTTGCACCTACCATATGTATCCTATCAAGGAGTGGTTCTTTAATTATGAAGAAATTGATGGTGGGGTTGTTTACATGGGCAATGATAATCCATGTAAAACAGTTGGGATTGGTTAAATCAAATTACAGAATCATGATGGATCTACCAGAATCTTGAAGGATGTTCAGTATGTGCCAAAGTTGAAGAAGAATCTCATTTCTTTGGGAGCCTTAGAATCTAAAGGCCTAGTTGTGATGATGTGAGATGGAATTCTTAAAGTAACTTTGGGAGCACTTGTGATGTTGAAAGGTATGAGAAAGAATAATCTGTATTTCTATCAAGGAAGAACAGTTGTTGGGACAGTGGCAGCAGTAACTTTGAGTAGCAAGAAAGATGCAGATGCACTAAAGTTGTGGCATATGCGTCTGGGACATGCTGGAGAAAAATCCTTACAGACTCTTGCAAAGCAAGGATTATTGAAAGGTGTGAGGGCTTGCAAATTAGAATTTTATGAGCATTGTGTTATGGGAAAACAATAAAGAGTGAAATTTGGCACAGCTATCCATAATACCAAGGGAATTTTGGATTATGTGCACTAGGATATATGGGGACCTGCCAAAACACCATCTCTTGGAGGTTGACATTATTTTGTCACTTTCGTTGATGATTTTTCCAGAAGAGTTTGGGTGTTTACTATAAAGAAGAAAGATGATGTGCTTGGAGTTTTCCTTAAATGGAAGGCTCAAGTTGAAAACCAGACGGGAAGGAAGATCAAAGTTCTCCAGACAGACAACGGTGGAGAATACAGGAGTGATCTATTCCTGGAGGTATGCCAAGAGTTTGGTATAGTTTGGCACTTCACAGTTAGAAAAACACCGCAGCAGAATAGGTTGTCAAAGCGTATGAATAAGACCCTTGTGGAGAAAGTTCGTTGTTTGTTGTCTAATGCTGGGTTAGGCAAAAAGTTTTGGCTGAAGCTGTGTCATACGCTCAACATCTCATCAATCGTTTACCATCATCTACAATAGGTGGCAAGACTCAATTGAAAGTATGGTCTAGAAAACCTGAAACAGATTATGACTCTTTGTATATTTTTGGTTCTACTGCATATTATCATGTGAGGGAATCAAAGTTGGATCCACGTGCAAAGAAAGCTCTTTTCATGGGCTTTAGTATTGGAGTAAAGGGATATCATCTCTGGTATCTAGAGGAAAAGAAACCATCATCAGTAGGGATGTTACCTTTGATGAATCAGCTATATTGAATAAGTTAACACAAGGAGAGACCAATGGTACACAGAAGCAGGTGGAGTTTGAACAGATGATGGTGAGTCCAGCAAAAGCAATAATTAGTGACTCTCATGTAACAGAAGAAGAGTCAGATGATGAGGAGGTTTCAACCCAAGAACCTCCACAGCAGTCAGAGCCCATTGCTGTTAGAAGGGTAAAATGAGAAATTCACAACCTGCTCGTTTTACTGATATGGTGGCGTATGCACTTCCAGTGGTAGATAATGTTCCATCTACCTTTCCTGAAGCTGTCTGAAGTTCAAAAAAGGATAGATGGAAAGATGCAATGGAAGAAAAGATGCAATCTCTTCAGAAGAATGAGACGTGGAAGTTGACTCAACTACCGAAGGGTAAGAAGGCCATTGGGTGTAAATGGCTATTTGCAAAGAAAGAAGGATTTCTTGATAAGAATGATGTTTGCTACAAGGCAAGGTTGGTAGCTAAAGGCTATGCTCAAAAGGAGGGAGTTGATTATAATGAGGTATTTTCTCCAGTTGTTAAACATTCCTCCATCAGAATTTTGTTAGCCTTGGTAGCACAGTTGAATTTGGAGCTAGCTTAACTTGATGTAAAGATCGCGTTTCTACATGGTGACTTGAAGGAGGAAATCTATATGACTCAGCCAGATGGATTTAAAGCTGCTGGAAGAGAGAATTGGGTTTGTAAGCTGAATAAATCATTGTACGGATTGAAGCAATCACTAAGGTAGTAGTACAAATGATTTGATAAGTTTATGATGGGTCAGAAGTATACCAGGAGCAAATATGATCATTGTGTATATTTGCATCGACTTCAAGATGGGTCTTACATCTATTTACTCTTGTATATTGATGATATGCTGATAGCATCGAGGAGCCAAGTTGAGATTGATAAGTTGAAGGCTTAGCTGAGTAGAGAGTTTGAGATGAAGGATCTAGGAGAAGCCAAGAAGTTTCTCGGTATGGAGATAAACAGGGACAGACAAAGAAGCAAGCTTTGGCTGATACAGAAGCAGTATTTGTAAAAAATACTACAACGTTTTGGTATGAATGAAAATACAAAACATGTAAGTACTCCGCTTGCTCCTCATTTGAAACTTAGCAGTCAGTTATCTCCAAAGACACATGAAGAACGAGAATACATGGTAAAATTTTCATATGCAAATGCAGTTGGAAGTTTGATGTATGCAATGGTATGTACAAGACCAGATATTTCACAGGCAGTTGGTGTTGTGAGCAGATATATGCACGATCCTGGCAAGACTCATTGACAAGCTGTGAAATGGATTCTACGGCATATCCAAGATACCATAGATGTTGGTTTAGTATTTTAGCAGGATAAATCACTTGGTAAATGTGTAGTCGGATATTGTGATTCTGACTATACAGGTAATTTGGATAAGCGGCGTTCTACAACTGGCTACTTGTTTAATGATGCTAAAGCGCTAGTTAGTTGGAAGTCTACTTTACAGTCAATAGTGGCTTTGTCTACAACAAAGGCAGAGTATATGGCAGTTACAGAGGATATGAAGGAGGCAATTTGGCTTCATGGATTGCTAAAAGAATTGGGGGTGGGTCAAAAACATCTTCAGTTATTTTGTGATAGTCAGAGTGTTATACATTTAGCAAAGAACCAAGTCTTTCATGCAAGAACGAAGCATATTGATGTTGCTATCATTATGTGCGGGAAATTCTCGAAGAGGAGGAGATACTTCTCCAGAAGATTCAAACTATGGAGAATCCTGCAGATATGTTAACCAAGGTAGTGACAGAGGCCAAGTTTAAACATTGTTTAGACTTGGTCAATATCTTGCACATTTAATTTGGCACCTTAAGGTGCAAGTTGGAGGCACTACGAAGACCGTTTTGAGAAGATTTGTATTTGATTAGAAATTAGGTTAAGGTGGAGATTTGTTGATTGTTAGCCTAATATTCCACTCTTGGAATTTTGCAAGAGTGAGAGTGAGGTTAAGGAAAGGAATCCCACATTGCTTAGAAGAGAGGAGAGAGGGGAGATTGGAGATTATAAATAGGACTTCCCCCTTCCTTACAAACCATCCCAAAACAAGTCATTTATTTGTTTTCTCTTCTTTCTTCTCTTGTAATATTTCCTTCTTAGTAAAATATTATTGGTAGTGCCTCGAGGATGTAGGCTTAATTGGCCGAACCTCGTTAATTTTTGGTGTTCTTTTTATTCTATTTAATAGCTTTATTTTTGGTTATATTTAGTTAGTTATTTTGCTTAAATAACTAAGATTATTCTGTCTAAGAAAAGTTGATATTTAAGTGGTCCAGTGTGACCCATCATACTAATCTGGGAATTTTCTTAGTATAATTTTGGCATTATAATTTTCTAAATATTCTTTAAAATATTGTTATTAATTGTCGCTTCCGCAACAAAAAAAAACTTCTACTTGGTCTTGAGTTTATGTTACAACACTATATTCTGCTCCTGTCAATCTGCAAAATATTCATTAAAGCTATTTTCTTTTTCAATATCATTTAATTTTGTGTATGATGTTCCACAGGCTTACTTGTCAAACACTTCCTTTTCTCTTGGTCTGTTCCAAACAACATCCCAGTACCTGCAGATTCATCCTCCAATTACATTTTATTTGTACAATATAATTACCATGAAATTATTCTCTCTCTTTTTTTAGCAAGAAACAAAAAGAGGAGAGATTGTTTATACGTACCCACGTTGATTTTCAGCATATTCAGCATCGAGTACATTTTCAATTCCATTATATTCAATTCCGGTAACAAACCCATCAGGTTTTGAAAATGTAACTTTGACTATTCCATTATCAATTGCTACCTAAAGTTTATACAAACATGCATTAAGAAAAATATCAAAATCAATATAGCTTAAATAAAAATATGAACTGTTTTATAAAAGGATCGAAAGAGTACATGTCGAGGATCATCTTCACGAAGTTGTACCCCTTTGCCGGAACTAGTGCTG
>CANYBF010002932.1:0-18972 GCA_948192965.1 Dalechampia spathulata | reverse complement strand
TCCAACCGACCCATAGCATGAGTGCTAGTTAAACCCTTCAGAGATTGGGTTCAGGTGGTGGAGATCTATTCTATGAGTTTCCAAAATCGATTTTACCATTATAGTTGGGATTAATTGTCCTAAGCAGGCAAGCATACGAGCATAAATGTAAGCACACAACACGACATGTGATTTGGTATTGTAAGGTTGCACGTAGAATGACATATAATGCTATATGACATTTTAATGGCATGGTATATGCATGACATGTGAAGTAGCGATAACATAACATGGCATATACATAACATGTGAGTGTGAATGATATATCATATACATGATATGGCAAGATAGCATGTATATAAGCATATAACATGGTAAATAGTACGTATAGCGTAATACGTTTTAGCGCACTTGGATTATTTTGGCATCATGGAATGTATGGTATATGCATAACATATGACATGAATGGCATGGCATATGCATGACATGCAAAATAGATGACATGACATGTGCATGGCATGTGAAATGAATGGTCATATCATATGCATGATATGTGAGGTGATGCAAAACATGGCATATGCATGACATGTGGCATGGATAACATACCATATGCATGGCATGTGACATAGATGGCATATTATATGCATGACATATCATGTGCATGACGTGTGAGATGATGTATGGCATGACATATATATGACATGACATAGTAAATGGCATACCATATACATAGCATGTGAAGTGATGTATGGCATACCATATGCATAATGTGTGATAGCAATATATATATGTAATGGCATGGCATATGCATGGCATGGCATATGCATGACATGGCATAGTGATGCGCATGTCATACTGCGTGACACGGTATACGGCATGTGACATGGCATGGTATCATGGCATGTGAAATGGCATATATATGCATGGTATGTGAAGTGATGTATGGCATGGCATATGTTTATCATGGCATAGCGATGCATATGTGAATAGGTATTCAATATGGTAAATGACATGGCATACGGCGTGAAATGGTATATAACATGTGACATGGTATGGCATCATGGCATAATGACATGTGAAATGGCATATATATGCATGGCATATAATATGGTGAATGGTGGGTTGCGTATTGTATTGCGTATATTGGCATATTAGCGTATTTATGATTTATATGTATATGCATATGAAATACAGTATGTTATGGCATGGCATATGCATGGCATGCATAGTAGTATGTGATTGTGTCATGTGACATGGCATATGACATGATGACATGTATATTTAGGCAAATATACGAATAAAATTTTCATGGCCGGTAAAAGGGAGTCGAGGAAATTAGGAGATACATACGAGATAGGGGGATTAATTATTACAAGCCAATAAATAATCTACCCTATTACACAAATGTCCTCGCATACATATTTTGGGACATTAAGTAACGTCCCTTTCCTCATTGGGTACTATTCACCTTGGGTTGCATGAGCCGAAAATGCATGATGCGAATATGCAAAATAAACACAAATAAATTCATTAGTAGCAAATGAATTTAGGATTTATTTGATTAGTCCAATACCATGTGAAAGGCATGAACCAAGAGTCAAAATCCAACAATTATTTGGTAATAATTATATGAATTTATACGAGCCAGATCGTGTAAATTAATTTTTATAAAAATAATTTTAGGCAAAATTATTTTTATTTGATCATGGAAAATTAAATAGGAGGGCTAACATCACATTAAAATTATTGGAGATAGCCACTCGACTAATTTAAAATCCAATCCTTTCAAAAATCGCATTTATACGAGTAAAAATGGCTTTTTATCGTAAAAATTAATTTTGAGGCCAAAATTAATTAAATGTAATTATTTTATGAAAATTCCAGAATACTTGAGCCACTATAAAGCTCAAATACCACTGGACGTATCAAAATATGATGAAAATAAGATTTGAAAATATGTTTTCCTGGAAAAATGTGAACTATGCGCATCGCGTATAGACCAATGTGCGTCACACATAGGCTGTGTGTGGCGCACATAGGTGGACATGTGGTGCACATAGCTTCTGGATCTGCAAGAAAATGAAATTTTTCAGTATAGAAATAATCTACAGACAAAAACAAGCAACTTTAATGAAGACAATACCTCATTTTAAGGTTGGATTGGCCTCCGATTTGCAACCCAAACATTTAATTTGGCAATTAAATGAAATAATTAATTTTGAGGCTAAAATCAATTAGATCTGAATAATATTTGACAGATCCAGAACCCCAAGTGCATGGAGAAGCTACTAGAGTTACTGGAAAATTCAGATCCGAACCGGATCGGGTGAAAAATGGTGTTTTCTGTGAAATCTGGGATTTATGTGCGCTACACATAGATCTATGTGCACCACACATAGGCTGTGTGTGGCACACATACATGTATGTGTGGCGCATATAGTTTGAAAAACAGAAGGAAAATCAAGGATTTTTAAGTAAAAATCCTAGATCTAACCCCGATCTAGGCAGATCAGATCTGAAAATGTGTTTTTGCTTCATGGATTTACATCCAACTCAAGAAAAATAATTTTAAAGTTAAATTATTTTAGATCTAGCAAATATAAGGTAGATCCAGAACACTAAAGGCATAGAAAAGCCCTAAATGTTGCTGGATAGACCATATCGAGCGAAAATCTGATGAAAAATGGGAGAAAATGATGTTTTCTTTGAAATTTGGAGGCTATATGCGTAGTATATAGGCCTATGTGCACCACACATGAGCTACATGTGGCGCACATAGGTGTATATGTGCAGCATATACCCTGAAAAATAGTGGCAGAATGGAAGAAAATGAAGAAAATTGAAGAAATTACCTTATTCCAGTAGGGTTTTCTTCTTGATCTTCACTCCAAACGTGCTTAGGGAGCCTAACTAGAGCCAATTAGTCTCCAAACCTAAGCAATTTAATTAATTAAGTGTTTAATTAATTGTGTAGGAATTTTGGCAGAGTTTTGGTTGCTCTAGAGAGCAAATTTTGAACCCTTATGACAGACCCCAAGCTCTATATTTATAGAGCAATTTTCAGGTGTGGCAATTTTGTAATTTTTAGCCCAGATTTGAAAAATTTAAAGGCTATGTGTGCCACACATAAGGCTATGTGCGCAACACATAGCCTATATGCTGCGCATATAGTGTTATATACGCAATATATAGTTTTAGACCCATCACGTGGGGCCCACTGTGGCCACATTGGGACATGCACCTCGTGCTCTATAAGCATCATTTCATGTGCTAAGGCATTGTGAACTATAGCTCACATCCTGTTTGGTCTCGAGAAGGCTCCCGACCAAACGTCTTTTCTATGTAACATACGGTGCGCATAGGGCTATGCGCTCCGCCCCGTATGAGCGAAACGGGATACGTGTCATATGTCAAACAAGTGTCATTTGACATATGAAGACACTTTGCGGTACAAAGTTTTTCCGGATTTGGTCCCGAGAAGGCTCCTGACCAAACGTCTTTTCCTTTCAAATAGTGCACGCATGCACTATTCACCCTATGCGTATTTTACCTCGTATGGGCAAAATGTAATGCATGTGACATGTCAAATATGCATTATTCGACATTCTAAGGTATTGGGCAATGCAGCTCACATCCCATTTGGTCTCAAAAAGGCTCCCGACCAAACGTCTTTTTTATGCAACATGCGGTGCGCATAGGGCTATGCGCACCGCATATAGCTATGCGCTCCACCCTGTACGAGTGAAATAGGATGCGTACCATATGTATAAGAAGATGCAAACGACATTTTGAGTCACTTTGCAGTTTTGAGTTTTACCAAATTCGGCCCCGAACAACAAGTTTCCACTAATGGGCTTGTTTTAGGGCCTACGATACTATTCTGGCCCAAAATGGCATTCAGCGTGCCAAAAAGCTGTGCCTCGCGTAGGCACTAAAGAAAATGAGTTCTGTGTGCACAGAACACTCGAAATAGGCTAAGTTAGGTGGTGGGCCCCACCAGTGCTCTGATGGGCCCCACAGCACAGTGGGCCCGAAAGGTGGCAAGTGGCATGCTGAGCGCTCTGCTTTGCATAAGGTAGCGGGCCCCACTAATGACTGGTGGGCCCCACAGTGCGGCGGGTCCGGAATATGGCATTCAGGGTGTCACGGGATGTGCCTTGCGTAAGGCAGCTGTGGAATATATTCTGTAAGTACAGAATACACAAAATAGGCTAATAAGGGAAGCGGACCCCACTAGTATCTGGTGGGTCCTATAATGCGGTGGTCTCAGAATGTGGCATTTGCCATGCCAAGTGCTGTGTAGTGAGTATAAGGCATTCTATGTGTACAGAATGCATAAAATAATTCGATAGAGGTGGTGGGCCCCACCTATGCACTATTTCGAGTGAATAGTGCCAAAAACCCAAAATGCCATATTTTGCATTCTGTAAGCCCTGCCTCGCGTAGGCGAGAATAAAGTGTGTTCTGTATGCACAGCACACTCAGAATAGGTTAATGAGGGTGGCGGGTCCCGCCAGATGCCGTGGTGGGCCTCACCAACCAAAATGTGCCCTATGCACCGGAATGCACAAGGGAAGCCACGGAGGCATGTGTGCATAATCGGGGTCGATATCGGGGACTAATACCTAGACGAATCAACAGAAACCCAATATTGCACAAGTGTGAAAAGTCAAGGCCAATACTATCTCGACACTTTATGGTGCTCACCACTACACTAGCTGGTTTTGAGTGACGTTTTGACCAGTTTGATCAGCGACTCACTTCCATTGATTAGCATGTTGCTAGTCTTGATCAACAACTGGATCAGCACATTCAGGAGTTCCAGACGACGACTGCTACTACACTCCAGTCCATTAACTTGTTGCTCAATCCATTTATCCCCCCTCCAAGTCCATAGTGATTGTTTTGATGTTGTCAAAGGGGGAGATGTATGTGGGGAGATATCCTTAAAGATATATTTGGATGATATGTCTAGTTTAGATTTTTTTAGACTAGTTTGACTTTATTTGATTTTTAGTTGACTTTTATGTCATTTTTGCTTTTTCCTTTGATTATTGTATTCATTTCATTTATGAGTATATATGACATCTGATGTTTATCCATTTCATTATTTATGTTTTTAGATTTTAGTACCTTAATCATTACTTTGATTATTTCTGATTGTATTGCTCTGATTATGATTTTCTGCTCCTTTATGATTGATTGATTTTTTTAGTAGTTAATGGCATAAATTATAAAACAAAAGGGGAGATTTTTAAAATCAAAATTATTTGAGTATGCTTTTATAAATTGAACTTAAATTGATTGCCAACATTAAAAAGGGGGAGATTGTTAGACTCAAGATTTTGATGTATGTATTTTGATTAATTGAATTTAAGTAAAAGCAATTTGAAAAGCTTTTTGTGTGTTTGGTACGGGCGTACCAGATTTGGTACTAGTGTACCAATACTTTGTTGAGTGGTACGGCCATACAACTGACCGTACCAAGTCAGATTTGATTTGTTGGTTTTGGTACGGGTGTATCAAATGTTATGAAATCATTCTGAAGCTTTAGTATGGGCGTACCAAGGAGTGGTACGATCGTACCTAACATTCAGTCTATTTTTACATTTATGCCGAAGCTTCGATACGGGTGTGCCAAGGAGTGGTACAGTTGTACCTAGCTCTCGGTAAAGTTTTTGAATTGTTGATTTTAAATCGGTATGGGCATACGGGTATCCATACGACAATACACACATCTGCAGAAAATTTTTAAAGTCTTTCTAACAGATTTTTTTTATAACTTACATACTGCTATTACATTTCCAATGGCTATTTTCTGTGAGCAAAGCTTCCTTTCAGTTGTAAACATCATTTGCAAGTAAGTGTACTTGTTAGAGTCTTAATCTTGTGTTGTAAACTCTCTTTGTACTTTATTCTCACAACCTAAGTGTTGGTTATTGTAATCTTGGGTTGGTGTGTGATTAATGTTTGGGCATTATATTGTAATTGAGAGTTTGTGAGACTATAATTGATTGTAAAGATTTGAGTGTGAGCTTAAGAACACTAGGGTATTGGATTCTAGTTGAGAATCCATTGTTATATTGATTGTGATTGGTTAGTGGAACCCTAAGTGCAAGACTTAGGAGAAGTGGATATAGGCAAAGAGTTGTGTCGAACCACTATAAGCGTGTGTTGTCAATTCCTCAAGGATTTCATATATAATGTTGGATTTATTAATTTTATGAAAATAATGATTAAAAAATATGAAATAAAATTTATAAAAAATATTTATTTTAATAGTGATAAAATAGAGATGAAACTTGTGGTCTTCAAATTATGATAGAATCATCATGGTAAATCAATCTCTAATTGGAAATAGATTGAAGATTATTAATATCATCTCGAAATGGTTATGGATTTGGAGACAAAATTTTCATTTTTAATTGAAAATGGATTAGAGATGTTTTATGTTTGTTTCTATTTAGAGATCATTGAAGATGAAATTTGCTTCATTGTTATTTAGAGATGGATATGAGATGGACACATTCCATCTCTAAAATATGATGTGGAATTTGTTATGTTGATATCTCATCTCCATTGTGTGTGCATCTAGAAATGAATTGTTTGTCATCTCAAATCCATCATTAAGCACTCTAGTAATGTAAAATCATATTTTAAAAATAGATAATTTTATCTCTAAATTGACAGTTTTTTTTATAATTTTCATATTTCCTATTGCTACATGGTTATTAAGTTGATATGACTTTCATGCAAAGATTTTCACGAAAATGTGTGACAACTTACTATCGCTAGTATTCACCTCAATATAGTGTGTTGCTAGACGTTAATATTCAAGATATTGAATCATTAGAATATCGATAATAAAAGAATAAAAAATCAATATGGATAACTGAAATTAAAAAATTTTCAAAATTTTAAAAAAATATACAAGAATTATTACTAAACTTTGTTAAGTTAGCAACAAATAGTTTGTCGCTAAATAGTATATAATTCACTAATTGAACATTTTTATTGTTAAATTATGCAACAGCTTTTGATGGTTATTTATTCTTAATTACTTGTAAATTTAATAATTAAAAGAATTTTTACGAAAGCAAAAGTAGAACAATTTTTAATTTTTGTTGGTCATATAGAGGATGGGTTAGTTTGTTTGTAATATGCTGGATTGTTGAATTAATGAGAATCACCCTGATTCTAATCTTATTGTATTATTATTTTATTTTGATCCCTAAAAACACATACCAACTTAATTTGTTTACTGCAAAAAAAATTATAAATAAAATTTATGTAAAAATTTTAATTACAAATCATTTAAACTAAATTCTTTGTTTATTATTTACAAATAAAAGTCTATAAAATTCATTCTTTATTAAAATTTATATAAATTTAATCACTTTAATATGGCATTTGATGGGGTGATCCTAAATACATATAAGAAATATTGAGAATTACATATATCTAAAAAGCAAACAATATAATTTATAAAAATTTAATTCTAAGTAGATGCCTTGATCCCAGCCCTAGATGCTCCCTGAAATTGCCTTTTCTCCTTTTCTTAATTAGCACAAGCTACAAGAGATAAGGACTAAATGACCATAATTGTATTTTCAGAAAAAATAATGTATAAAAGTATTTTTAAAAAAAAATTAGGAATCAAGAGTTTTCTATTAATTATTTTATGAACATATATACAATTAAGGACATTGACGATGTCATTCACATTTTTGTAGTCAGAATGGATTCTTTTTTTATTAGTTATTATATTTGCCAATAAAAATATCACCCTATTGCACGAAAGTCAATATTTTACTTGTTATTAGATTTTATTTCATATAAAATATAAGTTAACAAAATGAAAAATTAATATAATATGTTAAAATTTAATCAACATTATTTATATATCATTAAACTTCATTATATGAATTAAAGATAGGATTCGTTTAACCAATTCTTTCATTAAATGAAACTATATACACAAATGAAATTGAATATTTATCATATTTGATCTCTAGTAGTAATTGCAAATGAGTTTTCTATTTTCAACAAAAAGAAAAAAAGAAGAAGAATCCCGAAGTAATGAACTAAAATATTTAAATAAATTAACCAACTTGACACGGTTAATAATAATGAAGTAAAAACATATTAATTGGGTTAGTTTGATTAAGAAGTGACATGAAAGAAAATGAAAAGAATATTGAGAAAATGCAGTAATTATGGTTGAAATAGTGTATTTTTCTTATGGTGTTTTAATTAATATGACATCATTTAGTTTGTTTTATCATACCTAAATAGTGAAATATGCCCTCATAAAGTGATTAATAAATCTTGTACTATTTGGAAGCTATTAATTAACCTATAAATGATATATATTTTAATTAATTTTTTATTTACAGATTATTTATATGTACATGAATATACAACTAATCAATTTATATTACTACTGTTAAACTACCTATATACATATGATAGTTGCATATACAATACAAAACCTATTGGAGTATATCCAGTCTTGAGTCTTTGGATAGTAAAATGTCACTTGTTAATGACTGACCAATCTCTTCCCATTCAGTGATGCTAACTTGTATTTATCAAATGATAAATGTTGAATATAAAACTAAATGATGTTTAAAAATGCATAAGAACATAAATAATTATTTTGAGTAATCCTTGATGCATATAGTAATGGTAATTATCATCATCGACTTTAGATTATTGATGCATTTCACTTCTATACTTTAGTTCATCCATATCAAAACAACATTTTACAACTATTCAAGGTTTTCATGTAAATCTAATCATTACATAAGCACCTCTAGTACCTGTATCATAAACTTGTATATTGTACTAAAATATTAATACAAAAAATATCAAATAGATGAGTGACCAACATAGCAATATGAATATTTACAATAAAGTGTATGACTAAATCAATATCACATCACATCTCAATTATATTAATTCATATATGTAAATAAATAAATAATCTCAAATTCAATAAATAATGTCATTCTATATAAGTATAATAACCCAACACACTCTATAGGTGCTTATATAAAATTAATATCAAATATTGATATGAAACCATAGGAATAGTATCGTGCTATATATATTTATTTATCATCAGTTTGTCATATTGTTCAATATTACCATATTCCTGCCATATTTATATTTCATGTGTCACTATCATAAAAATAATATGTTGTATGTCAATGAAAGAAAATATGTATTACATTTCACTTTTATCATAGCAATGATATGCTAAATGTCAATGAATGCAATTATGATTGCAATCCTCTTTCTGCTATCATCTCATCATTTCTCTATCGTCATATCAATCTCTATTTCTAATTGTACATGATCTATGCTAATTTCACATATAACATTTTTTTTATTTATCTAGTACATAACAATCTCTCTTATTCCTCTACCATGTATTTATTTTAATGTCTCCCTTATTCCTCCATTGTATATTTGTTTCAATGCCTCCCTTATTTCTCTATTGTATATTTATTTCAATGTCTCCCTTATTTCTTCATTGTATATATATATAGTAACGTCTCCTTTATTTTTCCATAATATCATGCTAATAATTTATGATGCATGACTTTATCATGTATGTATTTAGATGATGTCATCTTATTTTTACACCCATAACATTCCCAATATAAATATATCACATGTCTAAAAATAAATAAATACTAAGCCAAACATTCACAATATTTCATGATAATATATTTGCATCAAACAAGCCTTTTACTTTACTTGTGAATCTCATTTACATATCAATTACCATTAGACACAAACATAATTCATGTCATTCATAGTTAGTTTATAACATACTTGTATATCATCACTAATTCCAATATACAAACCAACAATCATCATTCCAATAAAAGATATCAATCCATATGAGCATATCAACCAAAACGCTCATCAAACGTTTATAATATTCTACATTTAAAATTTACTAACCTATTAAATAAATTTTCATTTTCAAAGTAGAATCATCAAATAATTGATGGATGATAGTTAAAACATTAATTGATATTTTTACTACAATATATTTATCTTTAAACAAACTATTTATTTACTTGTTAATCTCTTTTAAAGAGTTAAAAATATACAAACACAAACCTGCTTTCTCCTTGCTTTTATTGATTTGTTAGGCAGGAGTCATGATTTCTCTGTTTTGCATATTTGTCATCTATAAATCTCTTTTATTTAGAAGAAATAAATCAAGTAGATCTTCAATCTCTATTTTTATTGATATGTATATATATACTTTGCTTCGCTTATAACAACTTTACTCTAAAATTACATTTAATTTTATATATATGACATTCATAATTTATTTAGTGAGGGCCAATCTAGCTCTTAAGTAAAATCTTACATGCGTATGTTTTCAAGGTAGGGTATTCAAGTGATTTCCTTATCGCGTCTTATGTCCTCGATCTAGATTACCTTCACTACTTAAGTTAATGTAATTAACATGAAGGTAATGATCCCTATTTCTAACCTCTTACGTTACCAATCTAAGTTGTACATAGGTACACATTAGATCCATTCGTAAGGTATACCGGCGCGTGTATGTTGGTTGTAGCCTAATCCCACATTGGAAAAGTGGGAAAAATAAGAGGGGGTTGAGGAGTATAAATAAGTCACTCCCCCTCCTTATTTTTCTATCCCAAAAATAAGTCATTTATTTGTTTTCTCTTCTTTCTTCTCTTGTAATATTTCCTTCTTAATGAAATATTATTGGTAGTGCTTCGAGGACGTAGGCTTAATTGGCCAAACCTCGTTAATTTCTGGTGTTCTTTTATTCTATTTAATAGCTTTATTTTTGGTTATATTTAGTTGGTTATTTTGCTTAAATAACTAAGATTATTCTGTCTAAGAAAAGGTGGTATTTAAGTGGTCCGGTGTGACCCACCATTCTGATCTGGGAATTTTCTTAGTATAATTTTAGCATTATAATTTTCTAAATATTCTTGAAAATATTGTTATTAATTGTCGCTTCCGCAACAAGTGGTATCAGAGCTCTCGATTACAAAGTATGCTCTGTGGTTGCAGCTTAGTTTGATCTTCTATATCAGAAAAGTTTCCTTGGGCTAATTGAAATTCCGCATTAGTGGCTATTAAATAGAAGCTGTAGCAGAAATGACAGAAGGAAAAATTGTATCCATACTAATTACATCGACATCTTCCACCTCTTACATCTTGACAAGAGCTGGAATGGTAAATACGAGAATTGCAGTGGAAATTTTTGACGAAAAAGGTCATTTTGGCATGTGACAAAGTGAACTTCTAGATGCTCTTTTTCAACAAGGTCTAGATATTGCCATTGAGGAAGAAAAACCATAAGGGGTTGATGATAAAGAATTGAAGACCATCAACTGATTGGCATGTAGTACAATTCGATCATGTCTTTTCAGAGAGCAGAAGCACACATTCTGTAAAGAAACTTCTACAAGTAAATTATGGAAAGCATTGGAGGAGAAATTCTTGAAGAAAAATAGTCAAAACAAGTTACATCTGAAGAAAAGACTGTTTCATTTCACCTATGTTCCTGGTACCATGATGAATGATCATATTACCAATTTTAATCAGCTGGTAGTTGATTTGTTGAATTTGGATGTGACTTTTGAAGATGAAGATTTGGCCTTGATGTTATTGGGATTGCTTCCTGAAGAGTTTGAGTTTCTTGAAACTACTCTCCTTCATAGGAAGACTGAAGTAACTTTCAGTGAAGTAACTGCTGCTTTATATAGTTATGAGCAACGAAGGAAAAAAAAGATGAAAATCTCAAGTGGAGTAGCAGCAGAGGCATTGGCGGTGAGAGGTCGCATTCAAAATAGGAAGAGAGAAAAGAAGGGGAGATCAAAACCTAGACCAGCCAAAGATGAATGTGCTTTCTGTCATAAGAAAGGACATTAGAAGAAAGACTATCCCAAGTTGAAGAATAAAGGGAAGGCTCCGCAAAATGCAAATGTAGCAGAATGCAAGAATGATGCAAAGTCAGAATTCTCATTTGTGGTATCTCCATCAAGATCCCATTCAGATGAATGGATATTGAATTCTGGTTGCACCTACCATATGTGTCCTATCAAGGAGTGGTTCTTTGATTTTGAAGAAATTGATGGTGGGGTCGTTTACATGGGCAATGATAATCCATGTAAAACAGTTGGGATTAGTTCAATCAAATTACAGAATCATGATGGACCTACCAGAATCTTGAAGGATGTTCGGTATGTACCAAAGTTGAAGAAGAATCTCATTTCTTTGGGAGCCTTAGAATCTAAAGGCCTAGTTATGATGATGTGAGATGGAATTCTTAAAGCAACTTTAAGAGCACTTGTGATGCTGAAAGGTGTGAGGAAGAATAATATATATTTATATCAAGGTAGAACAGTTGTTGGGACAGTGGCAGCAGCAACTTCGAGTAGCAAGAAGGATGCAGATGCAACAAAGTTATGGCATATGCGTCTGGGACATGCTGGAGAAAAATCTTTACAAACTCTTACCAAGCAAGGATTATTGAAAGGTGCGAGAGCTTGCAAATTAGACTTTTGTAAGCATTGTGTTATGGGAAAACAACAAAGAGTGAAATTTG
Source organism: Dalechampia spathulata (assembly GCA_948192965.1). Lineage (NCBI taxonomy): Eukaryota > Viridiplantae > Streptophyta > Magnoliopsida > Malpighiales > Euphorbiaceae > Dalechampia > Dalechampia spathulata. Next base: position 6,380 of record CANYBF010002932.1, on the reverse strand, counting down.
GCACAGCTATCCATAATACCAAGGGAATTCTGGATTATGTGCACTCAGATGTATGGGGACCTGCCAAAACGCCATCTCTTGGAGGTCGACATTATTTTGTTACCTTTGTTGATGATTTTTCCAGAAGAGTTTAGGTGTTTATTATGAAGAAGAAGGATGACGTGCTAGGAGTTTTCCTTAAATGGAAGGCTCAAGTTAAAAATCAGACGGGAAGAAAGATCAAAGTCCTCCGGACAGACAATGGTGGAGAATACAGGAGTGGTCCATTTCTTGAGGTATGCCAAGAGTTTGGTATAGTTCGACACTTCATAGTCAAAAAAACACCATAGTAGAATGGGGTGTCAGAGCGTATGAATAAGACTCTTGTGGAGAAAGTTCGTTGTATGTTGTCTAATGCTGGGTTAGACAAAAAGTTCTAGGCTAAAGCTATGTCATATGCTTAACATCTCGTCAATCATTTGTCATCATCTGTAATAGGTGGCAAGACTCCATTGGAGGTTTGGTCTGGAAAACCTGCAACAGATTATGAATCTTTACGTATTTTTGGTTCTACTGTATATTATCATGTGAGGGAATCAAAGTTGGATCTACGTGCAAAGAAAGCTCTTTTCATAGGCTTTAATGTTGGAGTAAAGGGATACCGTCTCTGGTGTCTAGAGGCAAAGAAGACCATCATCAGCAGGGATGTTACCTTTAATGAATCAACTATGTTGAATAAGGTAACACAAGGAGAGACCAATGGTACACAAGAGCAGGTGGAGTGTACACAGAAGCAGGTGGAGTTTGAATAGATGGTGGTCAGTCTAGAAAAAGTAATAATTAGTGACTCTGTAACAGAAGAAGAGTCAGATGATGAGGAGGTTTCAACCCAAGAACCTCCACAGCAGTCAGAGCCCATTGTTGTTAGAAGGGAAAAACAAGAAATTCACAAACCTGCTCGTTTTACTGATATGGTGGCGTATGCACTTTCAGTGATAAATAATGTTCCGTCTACTTTTCCTGAAGCTGTCCGAAGTTCAGAAAAGGATAGATGGAAAGATGCAATGGAAGAAGAGATGCAATCTCTTCAGAAGAATGAGATGTGGAAGTTGACTCAACTACCAAAGGGTAAGAAGGCCATTGGGTGTAAATGGGTATTTGTAAAGAAAGAAGGATTTCCTGATAAGAATGATGTTCGCTACAAGGCAAGGTTGGTAGCTAAAGGTTATGCTCGGAAGGAGGGAGTTGATTATAATGAGGTATTTTCTCCAGTTGTTAAACATTCCTCCATTAGAATTTTGTTGTCCTTGGTAGCACAGTTGAATTTGGAGCTAGCTCAACTAGATGTGAAGACCGCATTTTTACACGGTGACTTGAAGGAGGAAATCTATATGACTCAGCCAGATGGATTTAAAGCTACTAGAAGAGAGAATTGGGTTTGTAAGCTGAATAAATCGTTGTACGGATTGAAGCAATCACCAAGGCAGTGGTACAAACGATTTGACAAGTTCATGATGGGTCAAAAGTACACCAGGAGCAAATATGATCATTGTGTATATTTGCATTGACTTCAAGATGGGTCCTACATCTATCTACTCTTGTATGTTGATGATATGTTAATAGCATCAAGGAGCCAAGTTGAGATTGATAAGTTGAAGGCTCAGCTGAGTAGAGAGTTTGAGATGAAGGATCTAGGAGAAGCCAAGAAGATTCTCGGTATGGAGATAAATAGAGACAGACAAAGAAGCAAGCTTTGGCTGACACAGAAGTAGTATTTGCAAAAGGTACTACAATATTTTGGTATGAATGAAAATACAAAACCTGTAGGTACTCCACTTGCTCCTCATTTGAAACTTAGCAGTCAGTTATCTCCAAAGACGGATGAAGAAAGAGAATACATGGCAAAAGTTCCATATGCAAATGCAGTTGGAAGTTTGATGTATGCAATGGTGTGTACAAGACCGGATATTTCATAGGTAGTTGGTGTTGTGAGCAGATATATGCATGATCCTGGCAAGGCTCATTGGCAAGCTGTGAAATGGATTCTACGGTATATCCAAGATACTGTAGATGTTGGTTTAGTATTTGAGCAGGATGAATCACTTGGTAAATGTGTAGTCGGATATTGTGATTCTGACTATGCAGGTGATTTGGATAAGTGACGTTCTACAACTGGCTACTTGTTCACTTATGCTAAAGCGCCAGTTAGTTGGAAGTCTACTTTACAGTCAACAGTGGCTTTGTCTACAACAGAGGCAGAGTATATGGTAGTTACAGAGGCTATGAAGGAGGCAATTTGGCTTCATGGATTACTAAAAGAATTGGGAGTTGGTTAAAAACATCTTTAGGTGTTTTGTGACAATCAAAGTGTTACACATTTAGCAAAGAACCAAGTCTTTCATGCAAGAACGAATCATATTGATGTTCGCTATCATCATATGTGGGAGATTCTCGAAGAGGAGGAGATACTTCTCCAGAAGATTCAAACTACAGAGAACCCTGCAGATATGTTGACCAAGGTAGTGACAAAAGCCAAGTTTAAATATTGTTCAGACTTGGTCAATATCCTGCACATTTGATTTGGCACCTTAGGGTGCAAGTTGGAGGCACTGCGAAGAACGTTTTTATTTGAGAAGATTTGTATTTGATTAGAAATTAGGCTAAGGTGGAGATTTGTTGATTGTAGCCTAATCCCATATTGGAAAAGTGGGAAAAATAAGGGGGGTTGAGGAGTATAAATAAGTCACTCCCCCTCCTTATTTTTCTATCCCAAAAACAAATAAGTCATTTATTTGTTTTCTCTTCTTTCTTCTTTTGTAATATTTCCTTCTTAATGAAATATTATTGATAGTGCCTCGAGGACATAGACTTAATTGGCCGAAGCTCATTAATTTCTGGTGTTCTTTTATTCTATTTAATAGCTTTATTTTTGGTTATATTTAGTTGGTTATTTTGCTTAAATAACTAAGATTATTCTGTCTAAAAAAAGGTGGTATTTAAGTGGTCTGGTGTGACCCATCATTCTGATCTGGGAATTTTCTTAGTATAATTTTGACATTATAATTTTCTAAATATTCTTGAAAATATTATTATTAATTGTGGCTTGGTCATATTTATCATATAAATTGGCAAAAAGGTATGGACAAAACAATATTCATATTTGTATATGCAATAATAATATAAAAGACAACCCCAGTAAAAGTTGTATGCGCATTTCTTATATAATCAACATAGATTTTATATCACAATACCGCAGCCTATTGAATTTTACATTCCCATGAATTTAAGCTGTTCAAAGGTAACATTTTAACATCCAAACCAAGTCAAGTTAATTGTTAAGCCACAACCCATGCATTCCTAATGGATTACACGTGCATTGAAAATATAAGAAATAGCCCTTCAACATAATTAACTCACGCACTAAATTCACAATCAGTTTAGAAGAAGTTAATTCCACAAGGGTCCAAAACTGCACATTTCAAACTTCTAACAAGTCAACCTTCATTAAATTTCTAGGTGCTTGTTTTCAAGTCATCATTCTCAATGATCTAGGTGGCGGCAGATGCAGAAAATCAGCTTGCATATAGTGAGGCTCAACAGTCCAATTGTGCAACCGTCCCCAAATTCCCTTATGTGTAATCTGTATTCTAAGTAGACCATGAAATACTTATCCATCATGCATCTAATATTTTGTTGTCTAACTAACATTTTGGCTCAAGAGCAGCCTTTGATTTATTGCGTGAAATCCACCTAAATTTACTATGTGACCAGCTTAAGTGTTTGATCCTTGCGGTTTAAGTTACAATATGTGCCCATCCATCCCCCCAAATTGTTTGTTTTGTCAGGCGGCAAACATTTCATATGGTGCAAAATCTGGCCAGCAATATAATGTCAGGACATAATTTTATCAAGCACTTTAAGTCTCTCTCGTCCCCTTCTTCTTACGGTCCAATGATACAGCTCTTAAGTGCATGTATTGATGCTAAAATTTCTTGGTAAAAATCAAGCATCTTATTTACACCAAGCACCCCTAACTCCCAATAATGCAAATGAAACTTTGTCCTCTTGACTTGGCACACAAACGCACATTCCAACTACTCATACTATGCGTATATGCACACATTAAATAAGTGGGAAATTCCAGGCTTAGAAGTTAATGTATCACTTAATATTGACCTGTTTTATACATGACAATATAGATACCGCTTAGTCTTATATTTATATTCATACGAACAGCCCTTAATGTCCCCCTTAATTGTGCTTGACAAATGCTTACTCAATCAGTCTATATCTATATCTTAAGTCATGGTTTAACTACATTTATATTCACATCACAAGGCTGTCTCGGGCAGCCTCAACTAAATTTAGATTCTGGTTCATTAGTCTCTCTTAAGCAAATAAATTTTCGCGCATGATGCATCACATGCTCACACTTTCATTCTTAAGTTTTACCTTGCCCCAAAATATAGAACAAAAGTCAATTAAATGATTTAACGTGCCAATCATTGTTAACTTATTTTTTATTTATTTATTTATGTTTCTTTAACAACTGCATAATTCTCTATTCACTAACTTAACAATTCTCTTTAGGTGATTTATTTATGGTTTGAAAATTTTTTAATTTATCTAGATTCTATTATTTATAATACATACATACTTTTATTAAAATAATATTTTAAATCATTAATCAATTATTTATATAAAATTTAATTCAATTATGACAAATAACGATCATATAAATATATAAAAATAACGAATATAATATAGTTAGTATTATGAAAATACGTATGTAAAAAGGATTTATTAATGTTTATTTTATAATGATGAAAAATAATTTTTGTCATACAAATTATTTTATTTTTAAATTTTGGACTTAAAATTTTTAGTTAATAGGTAATAGGTCAATAAATGCTTGTAAGCTGCAAGTTTCAAAAGAGTTTCTAAATTGCTTCTAACTTTACTAAGTTGGATCCAAATAGTAGAGATCATTTCTTTAGAGAAGATTTTGAATGAAAAAATTTAAATATTTAATGAATTTATGAAATTTTATTATTTGATTATTAAAATATTGAAATAATTTATAGAATATTAAATTTTGTCATAAATATAATTTTTTTTTATTTTGATGGAATTCAAATTCTCATATAGAAAATTGATTTTTTAAATTCTTTCATATTTTTTTTATTAATGAGAGAATGTAATTTATTTGATTTTATCAAAAGATATAAATAAAATACATGGTTTCATATTTCAACTAATTAAGAAAATTTAAAATTTCATTTATTTTTAAAATCATGAATTTAAATTTTATATAATTTATAAATTTTATGAAATTTAAATTTTTTCAATTCAAACCATCCAAAATATAAATTTATGATTTTTAAAATCTATAAAATTTCTAATTTTACCATTTAATTAGAAAAAAATAAAATCTTATTAAATTTTAGTAGTAGTTTTGAAATTAAATTAAACATCTTATATTTTATAATAAAAAATGAAAAAAAATGAAAAATCCTTATTTCATAAGAGAATTTATATTCCCTTAAGAAAGGAATTGAAATTAATGAAAAAATTAAAACTTTGCATGAATGGAGTCATTTTTTCATTATAATCAAATAATAAAATTTTATAAATTTATAAAATATTTAAATTCATTTAATCTGAGCATCCTTTTATATAGTTTGCATGAAAACGTATGCGTTTAGATGTATTTCTGTGATAAAGCAATATCCATATGCAGTGAATCTTGAGGTGAAATAGATGATGTATGTGAGAATATCTTATAATATTTAGAATTCAAGAGTGGATGTGTATGCATTAATCTATGATGAAAATGGATTTAGAATTTACACGTATTAAACTTTTTTAATCAAAAAATTAATGTAACATAAAATCATTGATACTAAAATTAAATTAATATGTCATTTAATATTTAATATGTTATTATACGTGCTCTCGCTCAAATGTAATTATGATTAGCATGTGAATCCAATGCAATTGGTTTTCCCTAGTAAAAATGGAGGGATCAGTTATCATGTAATTGTTTTTCCCTCCGCCATCTTCTGCTTCATTTTATCCTTTCATTCTTATATTATAATATTTAAATTTTGAATTAAATTTATTTCGTTTTTTTCATCAAATATCATATATTTTTTGTTTATTTATGTATCTATTTGTTGGGCCTAAAGTAAATTTGGAGCTGAATTTATTAATTAATTGGTGATATAAGCTGAAATAATTAATTTAATTAATATATTAATTAAGTTAATTATGGAAGTTTAAGTAATTAATTAATTATAAAGCTGATATAACTGTTCTCCAGCTCGTGGGAGCGTGGGCAAGAAATGGGTGGTTACTTCCCGGCCAGCTCGGTGACGGTTGAAGAGGAAGCTGAGATTAAA
>CANYBF010002786.1:0-14886 GCA_948192965.1 Dalechampia spathulata | reverse complement strand
GATTATTTAGTCGATGATTATGAAATGTTTATTCTTTCATAAATTAAAGAAGGTATGTAATTGTTATTGTTTTCGTTATTATTTTTATTGAACCTTGTTATTTAAACATTGTTTATTGTGCACCACTGAGTTTATACTCAGTGTTCTTTTTTATGAATGCAGATCATAGCAGTGACAAAAATAAAGGCTAGACAAGATTTGCACCTGGCAAGCTATAGCTATTGGAGAAGGACGCTTAGGTAGCTAATTTAGTATATGTGTTTATATTAAATACAATGTAAGTATGCAACTATAAAAAATACCCAGAGATAAGTGCACTGTTTACATATTTATCATAGTTATATGATGTATGTACATACATAAATGAGTTTGAATTTTAAATGGTTTGTTACCTTAAAACTAGTTATTTGTATGAGAATTTGACTGGATTTAACGAAAGTTCTTTTTGATGGTTTTTATTTAAGTGATAGCAAAAATTTAAAATTTCCTCATTTTCATGAAAAAAAATATTATCAAAATTTCTATACCGTTGCGTTCGATAAATGTTTTTTATATTGTTTGGAGTCTTTTAACTTATAAAAGTTATGGAACATCGATTTTGGTTTACTATATCGATGAGTACTATTCATAAAGTACTATTCATAAGTAACTATTCATCAAGTACTATTCATGAGTTACTATTCATCAAGTTATGTGATTTTGTTTTAACATCCCTTGTAATATGTTTAGCGGATGTCAGCATGAAGTGGGATCTGTTAAGCATATTACGAGAACATGTTATGCCTTATTGAAAAGGTAAGGTGTGACATAGCACCTCTCTTGTATCTTCTTTGTATTTATATGTATACAAAATTATATATTAGTGCCTCCTATATTTCTCCATACTATCATGCAAAATGGTTCTGATGCATGATTATGATAATACGTTGTAATTTTACTACTTCATTATATATTCTCAATAGCATATTGTTAGTTCTAAAACAGTGGTAAAGAGGGGGTGAATTAACAAATTTTTAAAAATTAAACAATTTTAGTTAGCCATTTTCAAAACTAGTGAATTAATTTAAATCATAGTAAATAGTTTTTGATAAAACATAGTATTAAGTAAATCAATTTAAAAACATATCAAAATTAAGAAATTAAGTTGATTTTTTTTCAAAAAACTCCCCCTTTGGAAAATAATTAATTTAATCAAAGTGAAATCTTTTTTATAAAAGCTTTTAAAATGAATTATTTGAAAATCAACAAGCCAAAAAATAAAAGAAGAGAAAAGATATAATGAACACTCCGATATATAATGGTTCAGCCTAAATGACTATATTAACTTTCTTAAAATCAATGTTTTGAGGTTTCATTATATTAAAAATACTACAATAAATTTTTAAGACTAACTTAGAACCTTTATAATAAAGAGTTTTTAATAAGCTAACTCACAACCTTTTCAAATTTTAGTAAGCTAATTTAATAAGAACCTTCACCAAGTGATTCTAAGTCACTTCCTCATAAGTCAATATAGGAGACTTGAAAATCCTCTCAAAAGAAATGAAAAGTTTTAGAATAAAAAATTTCACAACTTTTACAATTCATATGAAAAGTTTGAGAGTAGATATTCAATATAAAGCTCTTAGAAAAGATTTAGATAAATTGATTTAATTCTTATGTATTATATCTTGTGTTTTCTATCTCAAAAACTTATGTATTTATATTTGAAAATATAACTATTATAATTCATAAATATATAGAGTATAAATATATAAACTAATTAAAATCATTTTAAAAATAGTTTCTATCATGTTAAATCAACATACTAGATTTAAGTGACGAGAAAATTATTACCAAATCTTATTTGTGAAAACTTTACATTTTTAGAATATCGAAGTGATTTTGAAAATCATTTTGTTTAAAAGAGGAGATTTTATTTTCTAAAAGATCTTTTAAAATTGAGCTTCATAAGGTATTTGATTTCAAATTTTTCCTAACAAAAAAAAATTGAGATACCTTAAAGAAATAAAATCTTCCAATATAAACCTTGTAAGCTCCATAAAATCCTCTTGAAAAACTTCCATAAATGTAGGTGATTGTTCTTGATCCATGTAAATGCAATATTGCTTCCTTCTTCATATATTCTTACTATATTTGATTTTTCAAAAATCAAATATATTAAATCAAATATATTAAATCTACAAATAAATCACTTAAGAAATAAATAAAATCAAAAAATATGTTGTTCAAAATCAAGTATAAAGATAAGACAATTATCCTTTTATGTTTTGAAATTATTACCATAACATCCTTAATACAAAATCGAATAAAAATCATCCAATAAAAAGTTTCCTTTTAACCATGTGATTTACATTAGTAACAAAACATGATTAAAGTACCAAACAAATTGAAAACATTATTTCCAAATAAAATCATCAAGAAAACTTGATAATAAAAAAAATTCAAACAAAATTAATTAAACATAAACTTAAATTTAATTATTATAAATTTTTGACAATCATCAAAATTGAAATATCAACATAAAGTCAACACTTACCATTCATATGTCAACCACTTTTGAATTACCAAGCAATAAGTATATAGTACTGTTGGGCCAAAGATTAAATCCGGAGCTGAATGAAAATTAATATGTTAGCTAATTAATTATACAAAGCTAAAATAATTAATTTAATTAATATGATTTAATGAATTAATTAAATTATTAATTATGGGAAGGTGATTAATTAGCTGATTAATTATAAAGCTTAGATTACTAGTTAGTTATGATTATGGATCATGGAGCATGGGACGTGGACAGAGGTTTGGAGAAGTGGGTGGTTATGAGGGCTTCAACAGTTTTTTCTGGATATAACCTGAGGAAGAACAAGGAATGAAAAAGGGGGGAATGGACAATCAATCAAAGGCGGAAACACAACACAACAAAAAGACTAACATTTCTACTTCCAAGGCTTTGTTTATTTTTCATTTATAGCTTGTTTTAAGTTTAGTTCCTAATTTTGTGTCTTTCGTTTAATACAAGTTCCTTAAGGCTTTCACATTTCTTTAATTTTTCTCAAGCTAATCCAATCGAACTAATATACACGTCCAAGAAAATTGTTCCAAGGAGCTTGGGAATTCACAATCGCCCGGCGCATTTATTGAGGTTTAACTTCTGGCACGCCCGCAATTACTAATTTCCAAATTTGTGCCGAACAATTTTGACACATCCAGTGGGACCCATGTGATCATGGCCCTAAAAACTCATAGTGCTTTAGGCAAAGAAATTGCCAGATCTCAAGGTTTGGAGGAGATTCCTACTGCTGTAGGACTAGAAGATATTGTTCCACTTGAGGAGGAACAGGCTGAGAGACTTCTGTCCTCAAGAAGAGTTCATGACGAAGCATTGGGGACACCAACATTACAGGAGAAAAGTGCAGGAATTGCTGCCACTAATAAGAAAGTGGATGTGGGCTCTGCAGAGTTCATGGCAGAGTTAAGGAGGTCTGTAAGTGAAACTTTACAGTAAAGCATGGCTTTAGTAGCTGCTTCTCTAGGAAAAGTCATTATGGATAATTTGGAGAAAATGAGTGCTAATGTATCAGAGTTACGAAAGGAAATTCAGCCTTCTAGAGCTATGGATAATTTATGTTCTAACATAAATAAAGTGGTCGAAAAGTTGAATGTTTCGCATTCTCCATAGTCTGCTTCAGTCCAGGAGGTTAATCGTCTGCCTCCCCCTCAAAGACAGAACTCAGGTGGGGGGTCTGGGGGGCAAGGAGTTACTGCTCACCCGAATAGAGAAGTTGGAGAATCGTCAAAGGCTGAAGAAAGATATCTTCCCCCTCATAGGAGGGAAGATGGTAACAGGACTCCTCAGGGTAGGATAAATGGGAGGCCACCCATGTTACCACACCAGGTCTTTGCTACTACCAATCCATATATGCAGCCAGATCTATATGATATGGAAGCACCTCCAGGCAGGGGCTCAGGGGGAAATATTCCAGGGGTGAGCAGGCCTATTCCTCAGGCCGCTCATGTATGAGATGCCATCAATATAGATGTTGTAAGAGACATGGTCTAGGAACTATACGGGCCAGGCCTAAGGCAGCTAAGCCATCCTAAATTTCACAAGCCATATCTTGATGCAGTTGATAGAGACAATCCATATCCACGTGGATATAGAATCCCAGACTTTGCTTTATTCTCAAGAGAAAATGGACAGTGTTCTGTTGAACATGTTGCTAGGTTTACTATTCAATGTGGGGAATTGGCAAATTATGATAATTTTGATTTTTTCAGGTTGCGTCTGTTTCCCAACTTACTGACTAGTATGGCTTTCACATGGTTCACTACTCTGCCAAGGAATTCACTTCAAACTTAGCAAGATTTGGAATGATAATTTCATACTCAATTCTTCAGGGCTGAGCCTGAAGTGTGCATGGCGGAGTTGTCAAGAGTCACTCAAAGAGTAGGTGAGAATGCTGATTCTTTTATTACCAGGTTCAAGAAGATGCGGAATAGGTATAAGGTCTTCTTGCCAGAAAGAGAGTTTGTGAAGATGGCTTAGAGAGGGCAGGATATAGAACTCTGCAAGAAGTTCCAGGGCATGGAGTTCAGAGATTTCTATGAATTGGCTGCCAAAGTCTCAGAATATGAAGAATTACTGCAAGAAGAAAATCAGAGAAGGAAGACTATGGGGTCATATTTTCAAGATACAGTGGAGCCTGATGTAGCAGTTACTGATGTATTGAGTTCAGGCTCATTCGTCTGTCCTTCATTGGTTAAGAAATTGCCAGAGTTATAGAAGAAGCAGGCTGCTTCCTCATAGCAGCCACAATATACCTTTGAAGTCACTAAAACAGAAGAAATATTTGATTTCCTATTGAAAGAGAAGGTTATTAAGCTTCCTCCTGATCACAAGCTTCCAATAATAGAGGAGTTGAAAGGTAAGGATTATTGTAAGTACCATAATTCATGGACTCATAATACCAATGCTTATTGGACATTCAGGAATCTAATCCAAGATAGAATAAACAAAAGAGTTTTGAAATTTCCTGAGAAGAAGGAGACCATGATGGTGGATGAGGATCCTTTCCCGATGCCAGTAGCATCCGCTACTGCAGACCTACGTTCCTGGTTAAACAACAGTAGGTCTGAGAGGTTAACATAGAAAGAAAGGACAAAGCACTTACCGGTTGGGGATACAACGAAACGTGCTTGGACTCCTGTGAAAACATTCATGGGAAACAAGGTGTTTGAACATGACAGGCCTTGTACTGTAATTATCTGGTAGAGGTTAAGGAAACCTTGGAATGTATGGAAGCATGAGGATAAGGTTTCTACTTCACAGCAAAGAACGCAGTAAAAGAGAGTGAGTGAAGAAAGGCAGCCGCGGTTTGTAGTTCCTCCACTTGTTCCTGCAGGCGGATGGCATAGGTTATGCTATAAGAAGTTCCTGGAACCCTTGACAAGGACGTAAAAAAGGAGACTACAAAGAAAGAAAGCAGCTGATAGACGGAGACTTCAGCCACAAAGTGAACAAAAAGAAAGATCAAAATTCAATCGAGTAGCTACGGAGGATGCTGAAACCAAAGAAGAAGACACTATCGAGTCCTTTATAGTCGAAGGTATCTCTGTTCCTTTAAATCATTTCGCTAATGTAATTACCCTACCATGTGAATTTATGTAGAAGGATGAGGAGATTAAAGTTCCTGAGGTGCCTAAGGTCGGGACAGACACTGCAGAGTATTATACAGGAATTTCAATTCAAGTGTCTCATCCCCAGAAACTAAAGAGAGTTGTGTTCGAGAAGCCAGGGGAGGAGATGACTAAGCATATCAAGCATCTTTACATTAAGGCGAATATGAATGGACGACCAGTGTCCAAAGTGCTTGTTGACAATGGTTCGGCTATGAATATTATGCCGTCCATCATGATGAATCGGCTAGGACGCACTGAAGATGACTTGATTGAGAAAAATGTGCAAGTCTCAGCTTTTAATGGAGAAGTCTCTAAGACTTTGGGTATTTTGCCAGTGGAGCTCATGGTAGGGTCGAGCACTTCATTGTCAGCCTTCTTCGTTATTAATTCTAGTGCAAACTATCAAGCTCTGTTAGGGAGAGATTGGATCCACGTAAATTGGTGTGTTCCATCATCTTTACACCATTTTTTACTGTTATGGAAAGGGAATGATGTGGAAGTAGTATAGGCTAATGATAGGCCTTTTCAAGTAAATTCGGATGCAGTGGATGCCAGGTTTTATGACCCTTATTACGGTTCGATTAAATTTTATGGAAGAAAGAAGACTGGCGGACCCAAATTTATTTATATGTCAGAGGAAGATGTGAAGTCCCTTCAAAAAAAGTTGAAAGGAGAATTGACACCTATGGACATTGTGCCCAATGGGCCGATGAGCCCAATCGTGACTATAGAAGAGGTCAATGATTAAGTTCTCCCTAAAGGAGATAGTCGTAGCTGCAGCGGCTTCATGGAAATGGGAGGTACATCACTTGTTAGAATGGTTGGCAGTAGGAGATGAAGGTGTTTTTGGAGCCGAAGTGATTTTTGAAAATGAAGAGGATAATGTGCAAGAGGAGGAGATCCAGATGGAAGATCTTAAGGAGGCCCCATATAAATTTGAGGATGAAGGCCCAGTTGTGTTGGATCCATTAGAGGAGGTGAATTTGGGATCGGTTGATGCTCTGAGGATAACTTATGTTAGTTCAACTGTAAGCAAGGATTTAAAGCAACAAATCATAGCTTTACTGAAAGAGTATAGGGATTGTTTTGCCTGAGATTACGATGAGATGTTGGGGCTTAGCAAAGATATTGTTGAGCATAAACTACCTATTAAACCTGAGTTCAAGCCATTCCAGCAGCCACCTAGGAGGATGTCTAAAGAAGTGGAACTTAAAGTAAAAGAAGAGATTGAAAAGTTGCTTAGGAATAAATTTATACGGCCTACGAGGTACACACAATGGCTTTCTAATATTGTTCCTCTTGTTAAAAAGAATGTAAAGATGCATGTGTGTATTGATTTCAAGAATTTAAACTTGGCTACTCCAAAAGACATATACGTAATGTCGGTGGCAGATGTATTGATTGACACGGCTTCAAGAAATGAGTTTCTCTCATTTCTGGATGGTTTTTCTGGCTACAACCAGATTATGATTGCAGAAGAGGACACTCATAAGACAGCCTTTCGATGTCCTGGGTCCATTAGAATATTTGAATGGTTAGTGATGCCGTTTGGCCTAAAAAATGCTGGTGCCACTTATCAACGTGTGATGAATGCCATTTTTCACGAGATGATAGGGAAGATTTTAGAGGTGTACATCGATGATATTATGGTTAAATCAAAGAGGGCTATAGAGCATGTAGATCATTTGAGAAGAAGCATTGAAAGAATGCGAGTGTACAAGTTGAAGCTCAATCCACTCAAATGTGCTTTTAGAGTTTGTGCTGGTAATTTCTTGGGTTTCCTGGTTCATAGCAGGGGTGTTGAAATAGACAGGAATAAGGCCAAAGCAATCAAGGAAGCCCAACCTCCAACAAATAAGAAGGAATTGCAGAGATTCCTGGGGCAGGTGAATTACTTGAGGAGATTTATATCCAACCTTGCAGGGAGGACCAAGGAGTTTTCAGACCTATTGAAGTTGAAAGAAACTCAAGAATTCAAGTGGGAGGAGAAACACCAACTCGCTTTTAATAGGATAAAAGAGTATCTCTCCAATCCTCCAGTAATGGTTCCTCCCAGGTTAGGTATCCCTTTAAAATTGTGTATTTCTACCGCTAGTGAATCTATGGGTTGTCTTCTAGCCCAAAATAATTCCATGGGTCATGAACAAGCGATTTATTTTCTCAGCAAGATCTTAACCATGAACAAAAGGAAATATTCATTGATTGAGAAGTTGTGTTTGGCTTTGTTTTTTGCATGTACTAAGCTGCACCACTATTTGATCAACAATCGTGTATATGTGGTATCCTCTACAGGTTTGATCAAATATATGCTAAACAGACCATTGATAACTGGAAGAGTTGGAAAATGGTGTTTAGCATTGGCAGATTTCACTCTCATTTATTATCCTCAGAAATCAGTGAAGGGGCAGGCCCTAGCTAATTTCTTAGCTGATCATCCATCTACTGATTCATAGAGTGATGTTTATGAGCTTCTAATTTTTGATGTGCGGAAGCAGCCTTGGGTTCTAAAGTTTGATGGTTCATGTACAGGAAGCAGCGCGGGGGCAGGAGTAGTGATCACTTCTCTAAAAGGGATAAAAACAACCTTGTCTTTTAATTTGCAGTTTGATTACACCAATAACTAGGCTGAGTATGAAGCTCTGGTAATTGGATTGGAGATTTTGCTGGAATTAGGAGCTAAAGAGATCCTTGTTATTGGGGATTCCCATTTGGTTTTGAAACAGCTCTCTAGAGAGTACAAATATAGTAGTCTATCATTGGCTACCTATTTTACAGCAGCCGTGCAACTACTTGACCAATTTGAGGAGGTTTCATTCATGCATGTTCCGAGGGAGTCAAATTGGGAAGCGGATGAATTAGCATAGTTGGCCTCAGGATTAAGAATGTCAGAAGAGCTTACTCATCACCTCATTGTTGTAGAGAAAAGGAGCCACCCATCCATTTCAGAGTAGGGAATCTTGGTGGAGAGCTTGAATATTGAAGTCAATTTGGCTGAAGATTGGAGGGCTGAATTTACAAGATATTTGGCCAACCCAAGAAAGAAGTTCCCTTACAGAGTTAAAGTACAGGCTTTAAATTACATATTACTTTAGGGGGAATTATATAGGAAAGGGTTTGATGGTCTGCTTTTGAGATGTTTAGCCTTTCCTGAAGCCATGGAGGTCATGAAGCAGGTGCATGAAGGTGTTTGTGAAGCTCACCAAGCCAGAGTCAAAATAAGATGGTTGATTAAGAGACATGGCTATTATTGGCCAACGATCTTGAAAGATTGTATGTCTTATGCCAAAGGTTGTGTTCAATGTCAGAAGTATGGAAGTGTTTAAAGAGTTCCAGTAGATGAGCTGTTCTCAATTGTAAAGCTATGGCCTTTTAGAGGTTGGGCCATGGATTTGATTGGTAAGATTCATCCTGCTTCTTCCAAAGGCCATTCATTTATCATTGTTGCTACTGACTATTTCAGCAAATGGGTGGAAGCTATGCTTATGAAGAAAGTAGAACAGAAAGATGTGATTCAGTTTATAAAGGAGAATTTGATCCATCGATTTAGAATTCCACAGACCATCACTACGAATCAGAGAACAATGTTTATTGGAGAAGAGATGCATGATTTTGCTGAAGATTATGGAATTAAACTAATTAATTCAATGCCTTACTATGCTCAGGCCAATGGGTAAGCTGAGGCGTTAAATAAAATCTTGATTGGAATTTTGGAGAAGATGCTCGAAGAAAATCCAAGAGACTGGCATAGGATTTTATCAGAAACACTATAGGCTTATCGTACCTCGAAAAGAAGCGCAATAAGTATTACACCTTTTGCTCTCACATATGGTCATGATGCTATCTTGCCTTTAGAAGTAGTTGTGCCATCGCTAAGGGTAGCTAGACATAATGGTTTAAGTCTGGCAGAGTATACAAAGGCCATGCTAATGGAATTGGAGAATACTAATGAAGAAAGGCTTCAGGCTTATAATAGCATGCTGGCTCAAAAGTAGAAAGTAGCTAAGACTTATGATAAAAGAGTTCGAAAGAAACAGTTTACGGAGGGTAAGCTGATTTGGAAAGTGATCTTGCCATTAGGGATGAAGGATCGAGAATTTGGTAAGTGGTCCCCTAACTGGGAAGGCCCTTTTAAGGTCCACCAAGTATTGAAAGGAAATGCGTACTGGCTCGCTAGCTTAGAAGGGGTACCTCACAAGAGGTGCATTAATGGGAAATACTTGAAGAAATACTATCCCACTCTGTGGGAACTTTCACGAAAACCCAGTGAATGAACAATAAACCAAATTCATGGCCTTAAATTAGTTATGCTTTACTAATTTGGTTTTTTTTCTTTTCTTCTAGTGTTTATGTTTTCAGTGTACATAGCATAGGTATATAGAAATAATATGCAGGCTGTATGGCCGCTGTTACGGTTATGAAGGTTGGCTTTACAAGCCACTATAATTATGTGGTATGAAATGAAGTCGGCCCTACAGCCACTTATTTCTGTTTTCAGTTTATAATCAGTTTGCATCAATAAAAAACAAACATTGCAATAGAAGCCCAGTTAAAATTAAGAAGGTGTTGTAAATAGAAAAGACAGCAGTTCGGTTGCAACAGCAGGGAGGAGAGAGGTCATACCTCAGTGCTAGTCTTCTTAATGCAAAACTTGACAAGCAAGATAAACATATGCATACATGCAACATAGTTCTTATGGCTGGGGTGTGCAAAGGTTAGTGAGAGCCGGAATTGATATCATGCACATGAACCATCGGCCAAGCACAATGCAAATGCACATGGCTGCTGCTGTAGTGATTGAAATGCAAAAATGCACTTAGGAGCCGTGATTAACATCACGCATATGAGTCATCGGCCAAATAGAATGAATGGCTATTGCCATTATTAGGATGATGATATGAATGCAAAATGAAGGATTGAATTAGTGTACCTGCCTAGTCAAGCATTCAGACACTTCTTGGGAAGGTTAGAGTCACTCCTCGCAAAGTCATGAATTATCAAGATAAAGTTAGGGTATAAGTTTGCAAGATTTATGAGATATAAATCAATGGGAGTAGGAAGACTTACCAGATGAAGGTAGATTTCTTCACCAAGACCTGTTAAAAGGCAAGCACATAACAAATACTATTTTACCGTCATCAAGTCTTAAAAAAGAGAAAGGTGGAATAACATTACTCAATCATGTTCATACAAAGCTCATGAGTTCTTAAGATTAAAAGTCATACAAAGGAACAATGGGAGTAAAGAAAGGACAACTAAATCTCTAAAAGTTGGTGTTATACTGATCCTTCAATTCCTTGCAACTGGTACGGTTTGTAGCTACATCAGCACGGACCTGTTCTCGTTCCTTGTGAAGGGTGGTAACAGTTGCTTCATGTTTCTGAAGAAATTCCTGGAGAGAGAGGACTTGTTTTTGGGTGTGCTCACATCTGGTCTTTGAAGTGAGACCTATAGAAATCAAATGCTGCTGTCGAGATTTGAAACTAGTGATTCGAGCTTGTAGCTCCTCTATCTCCTTCTCTGTTTCTTCAAGTTGTTTCGTAGAAGAGTCTACTTGCTCAACTTGCTCCCGCCACTCTGCCACACTGTCCTTGTATTTCTGATGTTGAGTTTTGAAATGTTGTAATCTACTGGAAAGGTGTTGCTCTGCTTGGCTAGACTTAGCCTATTTCTGAAAAAGTTCTATGGCTCTAGCTTTCAACGTAGTCAGTTGTTCTCGTACAGCAACAATCTCTGTAGCTGAAATAAGACAGGAAAAAGCAGAAAGCAAACTGTGTTGCTAGTTTTCACTCAGCAAAGTGATGTCTAAGGATAGTGTCACAGAAAGTGTGACATGAGCAGCATCCACATCTACTTGACTTGGGGCCAAGCTCGCTTCTACAACTTCAGGAGGGGATTCTACTAGGAAACCAAAATCCATAGTTTCAATTGGAGTCACCATCAAATGAGATCGGATGTCAGCAATGTCCTGAATGCAAAATGGATTGGTCACTAGAAATGTCAAATAAAAATATAGGAAAAGTGCTAATGGGGGTGAGGAACTTACTCTGAGAATAGAAGTACTCTCATTAGGCTTTGAGCCAGAACAAAGATTATCCATATCTGTATGTAGCCATGGAATTTAAAATTTGAGCTAAAAGGGTAAAGTGAAAGTATAAAGGAAAGATTCTTACCTCACGGTTGAGCAGGAACCTCAGCAAGGATGGGGAAAGGAATCGATCCAGCAGCAGCATTGAAGTTACTTGTACCCCCTACCAAAGTGCAAAGTTAGTAATGAAATAAGAGAAGAGAAAAATGGGAGTTGTTCTTACCACTGGCTTCTTGAGCTTCCTCCCCACTTGGTTCTCCCAGCCCCTCTTCGCTTGGTGCGCTCTCAGATAGGTCTATAGGATCATCTTCACTGTCATCTCCAAGCTTAGGCTTGGACAGTAAGGGAATCCGGCTAGAACTTTTGGAGGGAATTGACAGGGGTTTAGGAGTAAGCTTTTGCTTTTTCTGGGAGGGGGTGGTTGAGCTAGAGGCAGGCCGTTTTCCTTGACCTATGATGTAAACCAAAGACAAGTTGATAAGATCAATGAGATATAACGAGAAAGCAGTCATAATTAAGGAAATGCGAAGGGATACCTGATAGCTGACTGAGAGATTGAAAGAGAGGAAATGCTTCTTTAGCCCACCAATCTTCGAATGGAGATATAGCTTTGGCATCCACAGGGAAAAGACAGTGTTGGAGAGGATGAAGCTGCTTGGCTAAAATCTCAAAAGTGCTTCTGTTTACCTCCACATGTGCTGTTAGACTGCTGTGATTGATGGTAGGAATGGCTTGCTCAAGACCAAACTGCATGCTCCAAAGGCAGGGGAGATATAGAGAAAAAGCTCCATATGAGGTGCATAGATGATGAAAAAAGGCATTAGTGCCACCTATCAGGAATACACGATTCCTGGTATAAGCAAGGATGATCCTCTTGCTAATCTCCAAGAAAGTATCCATATCATCAGAAAAAGCACTAAGCCAGAAAAGGAGCAACATGCTCATTTCCAAAAACAGACAACTACGTTGAGATGCAAGTCTTTAAACTGCAGAAAAAAGAAAGCATCTCGGAGGAAGTGGAACCACTGAGCTCTGGGAAGTAGGCATGACCCCAAAGTTGGAGAAACCAGACATAGCTAGAGTAGAGGGCATCCGAGTTTGAAGAATATTTCCAAAGATTCTGATATAAGGCCCCAAGAAAGATAGAACCGAGGGAAAAATCAGCACCAGCAGCTAGAGCACGAGCCAAATCCAGGTATTCAATGCTAGGTTTGCCACTCTTGGGCAAAATAGCTACCTGCAGATAACGCGAGTTAATAAGTTGTAGTGAGTAAAAAGAGTTAAAAATCAAAAGACAGAGAATGTGGTATCTGCATAACAAAACCCATAAGAAATATGTGTGTTCTTCCATGCTGGGAGGGCCATTCCTGCAAGACCAATTCTTAATCATGAAAGAATAAGAAGTGTCCTCCGTAGATTTCACCGTGATGTTAGGTAAGTTTGATAAGGAAGAATCAATGAGAGCAAAACACTCATCTCCAAGAACAGGAAGGCTGGTGATCATGAATACATCCTTGAGTGTTATAGAAATATAGCCGAATGGGAGTAAAAAAGAATTAATGTCTGGGTTCCATAAACGGAGCAATGTCTCGACAAAATCCTCCTCCAATTCAATGACTTGAGTGGACAGCTCAACCAACTCCAAGATGCCCATGCGAATCCAGTCGTGTACATAACGGGGCCCTAGCCAAGCAATCCACTGAAGCCATTCATCGCTAGGACGAGGCCAGGGTTTCTTGATAGAACGCATTTTGGAGAAGGTAGTATTTAGCTGAGGTAGATTGACTGGAACATGAACGCTAAAATGATCTGAGAATGGGAGAGGACCAACAATGAGTTTTTGGTCGTCTCCTGTATATGAAGGAGTCAAGTAATCCTCCCCAGTCCTGAAAAACCAGAATGAGCGTGTAAGAGGTGATGTAAAAACACATAGAATGTACGCACACAGCAGCAAGTTTGGTACTTACAGGAAAACGATGCTAGGAGGAGGAGAAGGATTGGGCAGTGGGAAGTCAGTAAGGAGTCGATGCTTTAACATCTGCAGGTCAGTTTATTCAATACAAGTAATCTAAGTCGGTTGCAGCAGCAAATACCAATTGTAGGATTAAAGGTACCTCGAGAAGACTAGCTTGTGCAGGATTAACAAGAGGAAGGTTCTGGCACGACACTCGAAGGGACTTCAAAGATGCCTGCAAAATATAAGATTGATCATATAGTGGATGGTTTACTCATCGAATTTCAATTAAGAAAGAACTACCTGTGGATGGGTAGTAGTGTTCAGAGGAGCAGTAGGTTACTGAGGGGATGAGCTGGATGCCATAGCTGAGGAAACACAGAAAAATAATAGTTAAGCAAGAGAAAAGAAAGCATCTCAAAATAATTAATATACAATGTCAAGATATTATGCTAACAAGCTTGTGTGTGCAAAGGTATGTGACTTCAGGGATCATTCTACTTAAAGTTAAAGTGTGTCAAATTTATATGCATTCCCCAACAAAGGCTAGGGTAAGTTTGTTTTTCTATTTAGATTCAATTCCAATTTTATGGTTTGTTTCATCATATTGCTTTGGTTTTATTTGTGGAATCATTTTGTTTTTATTATTTTATTTTACCTTAGGTCCCTTGCATATGATTGCTTTAAGCTTTAATGGTTAGCTAGAATCTTGGATTTTAAAATTTTAATGTTTTTATTTACTTTAACTTTTTGGAATTCAATCTTTAAAATTTTAATTGGTGTGGTCAAGATTCCTTAAGATTTTATGTTGATTCTGACGTAAGAGGCGGAATTTTGTTCCTCCCAGTTTTAAATTTATCTAGTTTGTTTTTGCTTCAAAGTTTCCTTAGGAATTAGTTTAGGACTGTTTTAAATATGGGTCTTTATTTTATTCTTTTTATTATTATTATAGTTATTCATTGGTATGTGTTGTATGTCTTTGGTCATGTGATTTCAACGGGTTTGGTAGCTGTATGATATCCTGTTGTTACACCCACATTAGAGACCCTAGGAGTTATGCATTGATTTGCATGTATGTGTAGATGAATGGCAGGATTCAATGACGTATGTGATGTATGTGACGTATGTGCATGATGATGGTTTATGCTTATGTGTATATGTGTTG